>JAJMJJ010000080.1:0-52455 GCA_030568955.1 Geotrichum siamense (nom. inval.) | reverse complement strand
CTTCTGCACCAGTTACAACTTCAACTTTAACTTCTTCTGCTCAAACCACTATTACTAAATCTGAGACAAAGACCACTATCACATACCCACATACTACTATTGAAGGTGATAAGACTATTACAACTACTATTACATACTGCCCTGATGATGGTATTACGGTTCCTGTTGAACACCTCAAACCTGGTAGGACTACAACAGTTACTATCACTACCACAATCCCTATTGTCAGAGGTACGAGTACCACTCTTAGTGATTGTACTACAGTTATTGTTACTTGTCCACCAACAGATTACATGCCACCTGTCCCGGTTACCACATCTACCTCTACACAGATGTCTGCAAATCCTACCACTACGTTTACTACTAAATATGAGACAACAAAGACGACTATCACATACCCACATACTACTATTGAAGGTGATAAGACAATTACAACTACTATTACATACTGTCCTGACGATGGTGTTACTGTTCCTTTTAAACATCTTGTTCCTGGAAAAACTACTACAGTCACTATCACTACTACTATCCCAGTTGTTAGGGGTACGACTACTACTCTTAGTGATTGCACAACTGTTATTGTTACATGTCCCCCAACAGATTACAAGTCTCCTTCAGCTACAACTTCTACTACTATGGTTCAATCTACCAAACTTCAGACAACAATTACTTCTGAAAAGACTTATACTGAAGGTGGTAAAACAATTACTATTACTACTACATTATATCCCAATGTTAGTACATCTACTTCTACAGTATCTCAGCGGACTAAGACAACAGTTACCTCTGAAAAGACTTACACTCAAGACGGAAAGACGATTACTATTACTACCACCTTGTATCCAGATGTTAGTACTTCTACTGCTACAGTATCGCAGAAGACCAAGACAACAGTCATATCTGAAAAGACTTATACTCAAGATGGTAAAACAATCACTATTACAACTACACTGTATCCTGATGTTAGCACTTCTACTGAAGCTCCCAAGCCTTCTACTACTTCATCTGGTATGTCTGCTCATAAGACAACGGTTACCTCAGAATCAACCTACACCCAAGGTGGTAAAACTATTACAGTCACTACCACATTGTATCCAGAAGTTACAAGTACTTCTGAGTCTTTGAAGCCTACCACAAAAACGTCAGACCAAATATATACTTTCACCACTTCTTACCAAAATAACTCAATGCCTATACATTCCAAAACTACCATAACTTATTCCCATACCATCACTGAAGAAGATAAGACTATTACTTCTACTTATACGTACTGTCCTGAAGATGGTGTTACTGTTCCTTCTGAATCATTGGTGCCAGGAAAGACAACTACTGTTGTTATTACAACTCCAATTCCCATTGTTTCAGGTATTACTACCACTATTACTACATGTACCACAACAATTATTACATGTCCTCCTATGGAGAGTAGCTATGGGGAGTCTAAATCAACATCGACGCTTGTTAGTGGTACAGGTACTGCTTCCGTCTCTCTGGCAGCCTCGGCTTCAGTAGCAATTCCTGAGTCATCTGGACACAGTAAACAGAAAAATCTTGACAATGCAAATTCTAGTTCTAGTTCTAGTTCTAGTTCTAGTTCAAGCTCAAGTTCTAGTTCTAGTTCAAGTTCTAACTCCAATTCCGGCTCAGGTTCAAGTTCTAGCTCCAGTTCTAGTTCTAGCTCTAGCTCCAGTTCAAGTTCAAGTTCTAGCTCTAGTTCTAGTGGTTATGGTAAAAGATGGCTCAACAAGCTTCTCTCATTTGCAGCACGAAACGAAGTCGAAATCAACGCTCGATCACTAGAATCGTCAATAACTCAAACTAGTGCTGCAAATAGTCTAAGAAGTAAATATTCTGTCATGTTAACTTTCATTATCCCATTTTTATTATAGTTGTTTCATTTATCTATTTATATTCTAAGTAATACTCTTTTATCGATATTTAAATTGATATTTTATACTGATTTATGTTTTTATATAGTTTTAAATTATCAATTTTTCCTTTTTGGATAGTAATATATTGAATTATATCATAATTATGCAGTTCACCGGGCTCGAACCCTTAAACTTCAATCCCAGAACAAAAAAAAAAGAAATCAGCCCTCTCCTCCAATGATCGGTATCGAGTTTCGCCTCCATTAAGGAGACGAATTGCGCATTGCACTTAAGCGACTTCTCCTCTAAGGAAGAACCCCAATTTCTTGCGGCACAGCTCCCATGGCCAATGAAATGGCCTGTTTTCTGATGATGCCAACTCCACGCGCCAACGTGACTCCCTCAAGGAATAAAAGTTTTTCAAAGAAATGTGTTTCACCGAATTTCCCACCTGTTTTTGAATTAACCCAAAAGGGTCTTGTGTGAACAGGTAAGCGCGATTAGGGGAAGAGGGAATTTCTGGCGTAGGGTTGGTAGAAACCGCTACGCTACGCCAGGATTTCTGGCCAGAAGTTTCTTTGTGTCGCCTTTAGGCTTAACTTATATACAGGGTTAGGGTTAGTATGGATTATATACGTTATATATCCTTACACACACTGATCAATTAATATTGTGCGCGTCTGGACTCATGGATTAAACTCCTATTGAAAATGTTCCTACTTCAATATCTCCAACTTTGCTGTTGATGTACTAACTTCTTAATCAACTCAAATTCATCCAAGTTGTCCGCTTCTTGGTCAACATCCGTCTCCAATGTCACATTAATCAAGTCCAATGCAAGTTGTTCCCCATGGTTTTCAACCTGTGTCATTCCAGGTATTAGGATAGGAATAGTATCTAAGATATAGCAAAATATGTCCAGCCCTTGTTCAATTCTACTAAACGACTCAGTGATGTGATCTGATTCAACTTCGTTACTTGTCAGTTTCTCTAAACATGCCGTAGTGATGTTATCAGACAAATCTGTACAGTCTTCATGCTTTAATACAAAAATTGGATAAACGTCGTTCAAACAGTAGTTTGAAAACGATTGGAGTCCACATATTTCTCGATACGCAGCACCGTTCGCAAAGTATATGAGAAATTTGATTGGCTTACCGTAATTCTTACATTTCTTTCCTGCGTATCCGCCTTTCACAAAATAGAGACATTCCCACGGAGAGTAATTTGACTTCAGTATCAGATCTTTATACTTAGATATAGGAACAATTGGTATTCGGTTTTGTTTATCAAAAATCCCTAAATCTGTCGGAATCAAATACACTCCTGGTCGACATTGAGATTGGATAATCTGACTTTTGTACGTTAAAATTCGTCCTCGAGCAATTTTTCATAGTTAAGTAAACTAACAATTCTTCGATTATACTATACAGTTTTAAGGGTGTTGACGTTGTTTGGGTATTAGAGCTCATTGTGCGTGGTAAAACTCTTATTTGAGATTTTAAGATGGTAACGCATATTTTTTTTTATAATTTATTTTTCCTCGTGTTTTCTCAATTCTTCTTCACACGCTTGTAGCAGCAGGCATGAATAACAAAAATGAAGGACCATTTACTATACCACTGTTAGATACCTTCAACAATAATAGTCAAAATGACACAAATACGCTTTTTTCCAACTCAATTTTTAAATTCAACGGTAGGTTTACTCTATTTGCCCATGTTATTCAAACTAGAAGATCACTAATCCCAACATTAATATTCAGAACACGCGCAATCTGATGAAACTGATGGTCTTTTCTCAACTATGGATTTAGGGATTGAGCTTCCTCGAAGAGCTAATTTTCCTGTGGAAGAACTGGGCGTGAATTCATCTTCTTCAGCAGTTACCATTCACAAGAAACCTGGTGAGTTTGACACCGTTCGAACTTTAGATCATCTTGAAAACTCTTTTCCAAACGATGCTCTTAAAGCATCTGAAGATTGGGACACGCGTAATCATTCATTCAGGAATTTTCTTTTGGAAATTACTCCTCAAAACTCAAAAAATATTGATAATCTTCAATTTCAGCATTTTTTTGATAAAGGAGACAAATTTACCGACAAATTTATCACACAAGAATTAGATCACATTTTCGAACCAAATGCATCTGGAACTATTGTTCCAATGAAATTTATGATCGATTGTCTGTCTTCTGCTGTTTGTGGGTATACGTCAAACTTGTTTATAGTTAATGAGCGAAAGAAGATATTTGTCACATCAAGCGATGTGCAATATAGAGTGTCAGGAGTTACTCCAGTTTCTATGAAGAAGATTGTTGAATATTGCCTTAATGCTGGAGGCAGAATGAAAAGACTTCAATACACTGTTGAAATTATATATGAGAAAGCTTCTACTGCTGGTTCTATTTTAGTTGCATTCGCACACTGCATTGACGAAATAGTGAAATCTGTCATTTCCTTTGTGGATGAGCATAAGACAAGTAGACTTTTGGAACTTTATAATCTGTTAAAGCAACCAGTTCAAGTGATCACTATGTTATCTGAACTTTTAGGTTGTGATGATCTTTCAAAAACAATTGCACTAAATCGACTTCCTTCACCTTGGAAACTTCTCAACGCACTATATGCGAAATGTACAACATATGAATCTGCTGATCAAAATCTTTACAATCTAGTATATCTTGTATTTAGAGAAACTTCGAATCAATGGTTTACTCAATTAGAGAGTTTTATTGGTTTAGGTGACCAGCTGAGTACGTTTTGGACAGAGTTGAAAGATGAAAGAAAATATTCCGATTTATTTATGACTGTGGATGATGAATTTGGGATTAATTTGTTCAAATTGATTGAAGATCAAGTTCCTAAATTTTTTGATATAGAATTGGCTTCGAAATGTGTTAATATTATGAACTGTTTTCTACTTTTGGTAAACTATGCTGAAGAAGAAGTTATCTTAGATCTTGAAAACGTAAAGAAAGTGAAACTTAACTGGAAAGAAAGAGAGGATGTCAATACTTATCAAGCTAGCATAAAAGACTTATATGATAAGCATGTGAAGAATTCTGTTCACACTGCAGAAAATCCAAATGAAGATATGCAGGAGACCGATATGTCAGTAGACACCTTAAATTCACCAAGCGGTTCTATTATAGTACAAGATGTGGAAATGGATGATATTGAGTATAGTGATTCATCCATTTTTCAATCTTGCAACTTGCATGAAGAAAGTCTCGAAGAGCCATATCAACAAATCAAATTAGCCTGTTATCATCTTTTTACAATGGCAGCATGGGAAAAACTTAAACTTCACACACCGATACAAATTGTGACTAACTTTCATGTTTATAATATTATCAACTTCCAGTCAAGGATTATTGGCAATCTGACATTTCAACTTGTTTTTAATTCAGAAAATCGCCGAATATTAGATCATATGTATCTTATTCATGAGGTTATGATACTAGGATCAGGCAAATTTGTGTTTAAAATTGAAGATATGTTGTTTGGTTCTGTTACTTCGAAAAACATGGTTGGAAGTCTGGGATTATGCACTAATGTTAGACCATGGCCTCCTTCTTCAGTTGAAGTTAATTGGAGTCTCACCCCTTGTGTATTGGATACCATTTCTGATATGAACGGTATTATCCATCCCAGTATAATTGAGGATGGCTATATGAATGTTGGAATGGTAGAAGGTGACTATTCAAGTGACTCTATATTTGCTACAAATTTGCTTACGATTATGTATAATCCTCCGAAACCATTGTCTATCGTGATTACACCTCGAGCTCGAATGATATATCAGGATATTTTAGCCCGGTTGCTACAATTATATAGAGTTCGGCATTTTCTGAACGTTTCAATTTATCGACGACGGAAAAACTGTAAGGAGAATATTAGCCTTACGCGCAGTTTTTTATTCCTGAATATTCTTTTATCCCATTTCAGCATTACAGTAATAGAGAAAGTCTGGAACCCTTGGATGGATTATCTAAGATTTACAGTCTTTGATCCGTCTCAGCCTAAAGACATTTCACTTGAAGAAGTAATAAGTCGGCATAATGAAGTGGTTGATATTCTTTCTAAGTCCTTTTTTTTGCCAGAAAGCTTTGACAATGTATCACAAGCACTTGACAATGTGCTTCAATGTTTGTTACAAAACTTTGAACCTGCTGGAGATAAAAGTCACGTGCTCATCCATGAATTTTTGGGACAATTCAATCGGAGTCTAAATCAAGTTAGTTCAGGTACGATATACAATGAACTCGGTTTATTATTAATTGGGTATCTGCACGTGTCGGGGTTTGATTAGTCAAAAAAAATGCATTTACCTCAAAACACTTTGGATTTCTGGAAAATGAGAGAGAAATAGATGATTAAAAACCGGTACAGAAGATGAAAATTCAACAACGGATAATTTAGCTATTAGAAATAGGACTGTCATATGCATCTACAATTGGTTCATAGCATTACCGCGTTTATGGAGTTAAAGAATAAAATTATACATACATACTGTCTTTTATCCCAGCGTATGTGCTGTCAATACTTTTGCCCATTAAACTTATTGGACTAGAAAGTGTGAAACTTCCTAGATTTGATTTTATTACAGTGAATTAGAAATCTATAGTCTACATACGTACCTATGTATATAGATCATGTTAGTAACTCGTATATATATTATCTCAACAACAGAGATAGTCACAACAACCATTTTTAACTAAATGCTTGATTAATTTTTTCTTGTATATCTTATCAAATTCCCACTGCTTTAAAAGACGAGTTTAAAAGCAGAGTAAACAGCACCGGCGATCATGGCCATAGCAGAAATTCCACCGGGAGCGCCTAAGAATCTCTTATCAGGGTTACCAGTTGAATAACCCTTATGATAAAGGAATCTACCAAAGACCCAAATGACGACACCAACGGCGGTAGACTTGGGGAAATTAACACCTGAAACCAAAGCAGCAATGACCACATTAGGCAAATGTTCTTGCAAATTCATTGAGGATTTTTGGGTACAGTTAAAGATCTTTTTCAATTCATCTTTTTCAGCTTCTTCGGCGGGGGCAAAAAGTGCAGGGAGTGCAACTTTACTAGCAGCTCGTGCTTTGATCACAGTAGAAGCGACATAGACCGAAAGGACAGGGACCAGAGCAAGTGATCCAATGACATATTTGTAATCGGCTGGGAGGTGAAATGACATTTTGGGTTGATGATGATGTTGTGGATAGTAGGAAGGTGATTTTATTGAAATTAAATATTTAGAGGAAAATAGGAAGTACGTGGAAACAGTAGATCTTAAATAGTTGAAGTTGGAGACATTTTACAACCCTACATAAACTGGGAACTTAAAAAATATCAAAAAAAAAAGGGGGGGATCAGCCAGCTCTCATTACATTAAATTCAATTGAATATAAATTAAACGGACATACTCACCTTCACTACAGAGACTTCAATGGCTTATTCCGTGATATGAGTTGTTCATTAATGGAGTTAATCTTCCACGCTGAATTTTTTAGAATTTTCAGGCATTACTAAGCAGCCCTATCAGTAATTCCATATGCAAAGGGCTTGTCACTACCACCCGAGCTCTCCTACAAAACAGATATTTTTTATTTTTTGTGTTTGTTCACTTCAGATTCGGCTGCGGCTTTTTAATATAAATATGTTTACTATAATTCCGACGCATTAGAAAAGACTGATATGGGCTATGTATGCTACATACATATCTTAACTTTATGACGGTTGTAGATCATACAACAATTGAACATGGTTTCTACTAGTAAAACTAGTAAAATGCATACAAACATTTGAATGTATGTTGTATTGCATATTGTTTATACATGGGCACTCCCGTTAAATACTCACAAAACACACTATTCTCACCCCATATGCCAATCTATATCTCTATGCTCAAGTGTATCTACACAAAATACAAACACGTGTGCCCTCCCCTACATAAGCGATGTATCCGGCACTTAACTTCTGTACACACGGTTACTATGATGTGAAGGTTTCCTCCTTCACATACACTCCCTCTGTCACTCTGTGTTCTCGTCTCTTATCTCCCAATCAGACTAAAATCGTATCCTCCAAGCCAAGGTTTCACGGGGTTTGATAACTGCTACATATTTATTGTTAACATGTCGACTATGGCTGATCATTACGGATATATCAAACATTTAGTCAGTTAAAATACATTGTTCACAAGGTAATAGAATATTCAAATATATATTTAATCTCTATGTATTTACACGCTAATTTACTTGAATATTTAAGTAAGACATGTCTTTACTTCGAAAGTCAAGTAAATTCTGAAAAATGTAATAAAAAAAATTAATATTGATAAGGGAAAAGTATAAAATATAATTATATTGAATGCAAAAAAGAACTAAATCTACATAAAACAATAAATAAATGCTTAGTCAACTTCTTCAACTGTAGGACCTGAATGTCCTTCACTTGTTGAACCTGAAGCTCCAGGGAATCCACCAGGAGTAGCACCACCTCCAGGGAATCCACCAGGAACAGCACCACCATCATTATAGAGCTTAGCAAGAATAGGATTGGACACTCCTTCAAGTTCCTTCTTCTTGTCGTCGAACTCTTCAGTAGTAGCTGTTTGGTTCTCATCTAGCCATGAGATGGTTTCGTTGATAGCCTTATCGAGTGTTTCCTTATCATCACTGGAGATCTTATCCTTGAAATTAGATTCAGATGTTGTGTTCTTCAAAGAATAAGCATATGATTCAAGACCATTCTTGGCAGCAATACGTGATGCTTCTTTCTCATCTTCCTCCTTATACTTCTCTGCGTCTGATACCATACGTTCAATATCTTCCTTAGAAAGACGGCCCTTGTCGTTGGTAATAGTAATCTTATTAGTCTTACCAGTACCTTTCTCTAGAGCAGAGACGTTCAAAATACCATTCGCATCAATGTCAAATGTAACTTCAATTTGAGGAACACCACGAGGAGCAGGAGGAATTCCTGAAAGCTCAAACTTACCAAGAAGATTGTTGTCCTTAGTCTTAGTACGCTCACCCTCAAACACTTGGATCAAAACACCAGGTTGATTATCCGCATAAGTAGAGAAGATCTCTGATTTCTTCGTAGGAATAGTTGAATTTCTAGGAATAAGCTTGGTCATAACACCACCAGCAGTTTCAATACCGAGTGATAGCGGAGCAACATCAAGAAGAAGGAGATCTTGAGTCTTAGAAGAAGTATCACCAGTAAGAATTGCAGCTTGGACTGCAGCACCATAAGCAACTGCTTCATCCGGGTTGATAGACTTGTTAGGCTCCTTACCATTAAAGAAGTCAGACACGAGTTTTTGAACCTTAGGAATTCTAGTAGAACCACCGACTAGAACAATTTCATTCACACTAGACTTGTCAATCTTTGAATCTCGAAGAACCTTCTCAACAGGATCGATTGTTGACCTGAACAAATCTTGACAAAGTTCTTCAAATCTAGCACGAGTAATAGAAGTATAGAAATCAATACCCTCGTAAAGCGAATCAATTTCTAAAGTAGTTTGAGTAGATGATGAAAGTGTTCTCTTAGCACGTTCGCAAGCAGTTCTTAAACGACGAAGTGCACGTTGATTAGTTGATAAATCTTTCTTATTCTTTCTCTTGAACTCAGCAATGAAATGGTTGACAAGACGGTTATCAAAATCTTCACCACCCAAATGAGTATCACCAGCAGTAGCTTTGACTTCAAAAATACCATCCTCAATAGTCAAAAGAGAGACATCAAAAGTGCCACCGCCAAGATCGAAGATAAGAACATTCTTCTCACCTTCACCTTTCTTGTCGAGACCATAAGCAATGGCAGCAGCAGTAGGTTCATTAATAATACGAAGAACGTTAAGACCAGCAATCAGACCTGCATCCTTTGTAGCTTGACGTTGTGAATCGTTAAAATATGCAGGAACTGTAATAACAGCATCAGTTACCTTATTACCTAGATAACCTTCAGCTGTTTCTCTCATCTTTGTTAGGACCATTGATGAAATTTCTTCAGGTTGAAATGTTTTCTGTTCACCTTTAAAGTCAACTTGAATCAATGGCTTACCATTCTTATCAATGACTTTAAAAGGGAAATGTTTAATATCGCTTTGAACTTCAGGATCTGTAAACTTTCTGCCAATCAGTCTCTTTGCATCGAAGACTGTATTAGCAGGGTTCATAGCAGCTTGGTTCTTTGCAGCATCACCAATTAATCTTTCGGTATCAGTGAAGGCAACAAAAGACGGGGTCGTCCTGTTACCTTGATCGTTGGCAATGATTTCGACTTGATTGTTTGTGAAATGGGCAACACAAGAGTATGTGGTACCGAGATCAATTCCAATAGCTTTAGACATTTTGAATAATGTTTAGTTATAATAAATAATATAAATGCAAATGTGTTGTAGTTATAATGATTTGTTTAAAAGATGATTTGGAGAAAAAAAGGATCCAATGGCCTTCTTATATAGTTTCGAACCTACCAATGTCAAATAGCTATGGAACAATAAAGTAGCATCAAGAACATCCCTTCAATGATTGTGCTCGAAACATCTCGATAGTGCTAGAAGATAATCGGACCTTACGGAATGTTCTCGAAAAAATTATGTTTTATTTCATTCAGACATGAGTTCAAATCAAGTATTTGTAAAATAAACTTATCCCAGAATGGTCATATAATCAACACTCCTACATAGGTATCTAGGATAAATAGATGCTTTATAAGCCGTCATGCCATCAAGGTCGAGGTGGAATCTGAAGATGAATGAAGTCTGGATAGCCTGAATTATTTTACAGGTTAGGGTTGTATGAGAAAAAAAGATAATACTTAAGACTCAATAAATAGTATAAGGTATAGTAAATTGGACCAAAATGAATCAAAAGTTGAGACTGTAAAAAAATGATAACCATAGTAAGAAAATTATTCTCATAAAAGTTATGCAACACCATATATGTGCAATAAAACATAAATAAAATAATATTTTAATTATATAAACACAATAGCCATAGAGAATCACTATATTGCAATCCCCTGTTAGAAATTTTATCATTGTCTGTCAATTTCTTTGAGGTTGGAAAGATTTTTTGCGACATCAATTAATGGTACATACAGGCACATATTTATTCTTCTTAAAAAAATCAGTTTTTGCTATATAAAATGATTTTGATCTAAATATGTCGTACAAGTTTTGAATGCATTCTAAGAAGATGACGCTCAAGAAACTTTGGGCCACTTCTTAAGATATATTTTTCTCTGGTAGCGTGTATGCTTATATATTAACATTATTTCCATTTAATTTATTTTTTTTCCAGTAATTTTTTACTGTTTTGACAGTTAAATGTTGTTGGGAAATATGTTTGGGCATACATTCCAAGGTTGTTTTGTATTTCAATTAAATATCCCTATAATCTCGAGCTAAATTTTAATGGATAAAATAAGGTTCAAAAAAGGTACACAATAAAACTTTAATTTGACTGGCTTTGCCCTGCCCAATAAAATTTTAGAGCTTTAAAAAAAATAAGAATAAAAATTTGAAGATAAATATCTTTTGCAAAACATTTTACATAAATAAATAAAAGATTTTTGAAGCCAATAACTATTATCAATTTTTTAACTTTTAGTTCAGCAGGAAATACGGTTATTCAGGTTAATATGACATTCAGTTAAATTATTTTATCCATCCTTGTGTTGAATATTTGGGCAAAAATGTTCTAAAAAAACCAGTGTTCTATTGGATCCAAAATATTTATAATTTAATAATAAATATGTGACAATAATTTGTTGATGGAGGACCAATATTAATTGTGGAAAAAATGATCATTACCTTATGCATGTTTTTAGAAAGTATTCATGTTAAAATATGGCACAATAATAATATTGGAGCAAACTCATTGAATATATGCCCAAAATTTTTTTAAAATATTTTTCTTTTGTCTCATTTTTTTAAATTTTGGATAAACTTGCAAAACAATATAAAGTGGAATGTAGTTTCCTTTTTAATTTTGCACTGTATATTCCGTTTTCAATCTCCCTTGCTTAGTCTGTTCTAGGTAACACCAATATTTATAATTGCAAAAGACGTAATCAAAATTTGTGTCTCTAGTTTGTACTTCATCTGAAGTTACTACAAAAGGTGACTGCGATGTGCTTAATACTACGATGACTGATGATGAAAAACAAGGTAGGATTTTACAATTGTCAAAACAGTTCGAGATTAATCAAAAAAAAAAAGTTGCCGGTAATTTTGAATCCTGCTTACATTTATAATATTTAATGTAAAGGTAGAACACAAATTACCCAACTACATATATATATGTACATACCTAGGTACCTAGGTAGGCATATTATAATATAGGTCTGTTAATATGATGTACTTTGTATAATTTCTGATGCAATAATTTGTAAATATATTAGATTACAACCATCTAGGTTTTAACATATCTATATATCTTATTCTATCAACTTCAGACATAGCCGAAAGTCTTATATATAAATCATGTTCATCCAAAAAATCTAAAAGTTTCATCTTTTCATCAAACGTGTAACCAGACAAGTCAAGTATCATTTTGGTCATTTGTTTCCTATCTGAGTAAGCAGACAATGTCGAATTGCCCGATATTATAGATGCCAATCGTTCAAATATCTTAGTAACTGTCATTGAATCAATATTTCCATTATCCTGTGGAGGAGATGATAACTTTTGCATATGGTGAGGAGGCTGTTGACGTAACGGAAGGGTGTCGGCGTTAATAAAAATGCCTGGATCACCGGTATCAATTGGAGAGGAAAGATTGTTATCTTCAGGTAAAGAGAAAGAAGATGATGAGCTAGAATGGATAGCTAAGTGTCGTTTTCTGCGGAGTTCAGGCACTTTCTGTTGAACTGGTGAATCGGAGAGTGTGGTTCGTTTCGTTGGAACAATTGATTCATAAATCATACCATTTTCTTCACTAGAGTTTTCTCCGTCACTTATATTTATAACAGGGAGATCATTTTTGTCAGAGGAAATACTGCTGTTATCTGATGTTTCACTAGTCGCTGACAAGTTTGATAATATGCTATTCATCGAACCATTTTTATCATTTTCCATTGGCTTTTGTATAAGTGCTTCTATATTTGTCATGTCAGCATTATTTTGCATCAATTCTAGAATCGATTTGCCGTTTTCATTTATATTACTTTGGTACACTGAAAAAGAAGGATCTAGGAAAGGGTGTGTTTGGATTTTCTCTCCTACATCAGTACAAAGGACTTCCATCTCTTTCTCAAACTCAAAGCTCACCCTTACCATTTTCCCTGAATGATCTTCAAATGGTATTATTATATATGACCCCTGTCGTTTCAATAAAGGAAAGATTCTACAATCCCAAAAAGACTGTGGGAAGATAAGATCATTATTTTCGATTTTCACACCTTTGATCTTTGACATCGCGTAGAATTCTCTATATGATGCTTTGGTATTGTTTAACAACGATGCAATTGATGAGGTTCGAATGCTGGCATCAAACCTACTATTAACTAATATTTTTACCTTCTCGTGATCTTTTCCTGTTAACTGCTCTCTCCCGTACTGTGACAGCAGAACCAATTGATCAATCACAAACCGTCGAGTCACAGAATCCCAATTATATCGCTTTGGTTTCTCAGCCTTCTCATCCTTTCTTGAAGTCTCTTTTACTACTGGCGGTTTATCATCATTAATAGGAATAAATGAATTGGTTATTCGATTGTTGGGATTAGAGTTTATGGCGAATGATTTTTCATCGTGCAGATTTTTAAGATACTGTTTAGGATGATTTTTAGAAGTCACTGGTGGTCCTTCGTGAGAAGTTGTAGGTATATCTTTGTGGTTCATCCATGCAGGTACCGTGAAAGAAAAGTGGAAAAGATTGTCCACTTCCTTGTGAAGCAATTGCCACAACCTGCTTCCTTTGATCTAATTTTGGGAGATTTTTTGTGTGTTGCAAATAATACTGAAATAACCTAACCCATAAGTATGAAAGTATAGCAGGTGTTACTGCATTTATGAAATTACCATTGTAACATTTTAAGGATTTCATATAAAATATAGCAAAAGATACAAAAACCAAGTGCTATTAGATTTCAAATCTCACTCATCAATTTGTTTGCCAAACTTCCTTCGATTCAGATGCTCAACAGTAACGCCGTCTCTGTCTGGATGGGGAATGATTGAAAACATGAACTTCAAGTGTTGTTACACCAAATAATGTTTATTTTGAATAACATGTTTAGTACGTTTTTGCTAATTATGTATCTTATCGTAAAGAGTCTCTTGTTCAATTGTATGAATGATTTGACCTAAACTAGAGCACAGTGTTGTAGGCGTATATATACATGGATTTATGAAAAAGGTGGCAAAAGAAAAAAAGGATCTCAAAGTAATAGTCCTTAACGTTCGAGTAAAATTATGGGTAATGACAACCTGATAGCTTCACCCAGTATTCCAATGTTGTTTGGTCCTGATTATTATAGGGACTATTTGAAGTGTTTGATCGGAGGTTTGGGGAAAATCTTAATAACAATAGAACAGAATTTCCTCCCAAATTGTTTCGATACCACACCATGTATTAATACCATTTCGATATAATATAATTCCATTGAGAATGATTCCAATAAATTCACAGCCTAGATGTTTTCATAATGCCGAGTGGGAGATCAAAACTTGCCGAATGGCAATTCTCTCATCCGGTGAAATTGATAAAGCTACAAATGACATTGGAATTCCTATGCCTGAAATGATTTTTGGTAATAACTGGGTATGTATAACACATAAACCAACCAACTGGTCGATCAATTTTAATAGTCTGAGGGCGCTCGATTTGGTAGATAAAACTGGTGAACGTGATGGACTGGTTCAAGTTTCATATTCTAAGTCCTGGCAAAAGTCTCGTGAAAAGACTTCCGAAGCAGAGGATGTGCAAGGAATTGTAAAACCATTTGATTGGACTTACACGACAGCTTATAAAGGTGATGAAACTACATCATCAGGAATTAAGTTGGTTGAAAACTCAGATGTAGAAATTCCATTTGACAAACTAAAACAAGCAGACCCGATACTTTTCTTTGACGATGTTGTTTTATATGAAGATGAACTTGGAGACAACGGAATTACATCATTGAGAATTAAAATTCGAGTTATGAAAGATAGATTACTATTACTTTCACGGTTATTTGTTCGTGTTGATAATGTGTTGTTTAGAATTAGAGATACCCGAATATTTGTTGAATTTGCCGATGGATTGGTGATTCGAGAATATCAAGAAAGGGAAGAACCCTATTCAACTGTAAGGAAGAAAGTTCCTATTATGGCGAAGGATTACAGTCAGTTTCTCAGAGATGAAAATTGGGTGTGCTTGAATATGGGATTAAAAAAAATGGAGAGAGAGACAGTATATGTTAAATAATTTGATATCTATTTATCATGGAATCGATCAATACTTAGGATAATATTTGTCTTATAACATACTAAAATATTTATACATACATACACATCTCTCGATGAAACATAAATAAATCAATAATTATGAAAACGAAGTTTGCGTAGAAACGAAGATATCTATGTCTACCAGTTTATCTAGGTACCTATTTAGAAATATTTACAACTTTTGCTTTATTCTAGGCACGATTAGGGAGTTCATAATGTCCAAATTAAATTTCTTTGTTAAAGGGTAGAAATTACAGATTGAGTATTGACACCAATAACAATGTAAAAACCCAATTGGTATTTGTTCATATTCTCCAGCTTTTCATTGGTATTTTACTGCTATTTCCTACCCAATGAATCTGGAATGACATTTGTCCGGCATATGGAATTACAGATTTCAGGGTAAGGGTCATAAAATTTGTTTGGAAACCTTCCCTCGAGGGCAGAATAAAATAGAAATGCCGAAGCTACCCTGAAAATTTTTAACCTTGAGAAATAAGGAGGACAAGGCAAAACATTATCGCAGGACTCCATACACCGTCAAACATGTCACTTCTTACCGTCAATAGAACCTTGCTACGAGGTTCATCAATTCCCCGAATTACATCATTTGTTCGTTATAAAAGTACAATTGACGAGGATGAAATTGTGTACAAGACAGGGCCTTCATACGTGGCTAAGAAAGGCAGCCTCTTCCAACAAGTCAAACGCTCATATCTTCACAATAATGAGCATATTTTGAATAATACGCTGCAAATTCATAAGCAGGATGCTGCTGGTTTGCCAGCTTGGAAGAAGTTCTTAGGTGAGAAGGTTATTGATGTGTTTTCGTTGGATATGGATAGAATTCGATCCGGACCTATTGCAGGAACCCTCTACTACGAAATGGCCAAACAACAAGGAATTTTTGCAGTTGATCCCAAAAATAAATTGACAGAAGCTCAAGTTACGCAGTCAATGAGCGAAACTGCAAAGTTTTATTATCACGATTTAATGTTGCCAACCACGTTCTCGCAATGGTTCCAAATCACTGCATTGCACATTTGGATTCTTTTTGTGAGGATGCGTGCTATGCCTAAAGCCATTGGTAAAGAATATCAACAAAAGCTTGTCGATGCAGTGTTTTCTGACATGGAAAAGCGTCTTGCATATGAAATGCGAATCTTCTCTGGAAGTATTATTGAACGTTATAAGAAGGATTTCAATCTACAATTAAGAGGTTCTGTCATGTCATACGACGAAGGTTTTTATCTCGATGATGCTACACTTTCTTCTGCTCTTTGGCGTAATTTATTTGCGGGACGAACCGATATTGATGCTACTTACCTCGAACAAATGGTTCATTATATTCGTACTCAACTTTACGTCCTAGAAAATGTTTCTGATTTTGATTTTTCCAGAGGTAGATTTTATTTTATTGATCCTTCGCTGAGATATGACCCCCTAACAGAATCAGAAATCGCTGAGATTAAGAAAATTGCTAAGGAGTGTCGAACTGATGCTGAAATCGTGTTTCCTTCTGATAAAACCATCCTTTCTTCTGAAGGGTGGTAAAATATAATTGTACATATCATACACACATTTATATACTTACATTCCAAAGTTGATATATGTAGGCCGGTACCTACCTGGGTAGGTAGTCAATATGCATTCTATTCCTAGTAACTGATTGTCTAGAGTAAATATATAGGAACCCTATAATTAGAATGACATAATAGAACAACCGTTGAAATCTTCTTCGAAAAGTAATTGGTATACTCATAGATTAGAATATGCAGTGTATTACGGGTAGTGACATGGATATTCTTTGCAGCAGAAATATAATAAGTTCTAAGTCATTCATTTTTATTGAGAAGAAATATATGAAATTTGGGATATTTCTTTTGAAATCAACACTGAACTACGACAGCAAGAAAAGTTGAAAGTCTCAAAAAGAAAAATAAATATTCATAGCTGGTCGTAAAATTAATGATTACATTGCTCTAATTTACACACACAGACGATAATAAGTCATAACAAAAAAAGCAAAATGAAAAGGTTGATGTTTTTAAGCTTCAGCAAGATCTCTGAGACGCTTAATAGTAGTTCTGACAGTGGTGGCAGCAGCAGTGCTAGAAAAAAAAAAGTTAGTACAAGTTCTTCTTAAGGAAGGAGAACGGTGAACAAAATAAAACTTACTTCAAGGTGTAAGCACCACCGGCCATTCCCTTCTTGCAAGAAGGGCAGAACCAGACACCAGTAGCAGTGCGCTTGACATGAGTCTTACCACAGAAAGGGCAAACGTATTTAGCGTGTGATTGAGATTCGAGTTTCTTACATTGACGACGCAATGATGAACCGTAACGAACACCGTATTTACCAGTGATTCCGACCTTCTTAGTACGCTTAGTCCTAAAAATTCCTGTTAATCATAGTCCGGAACATCCCTTTCCAACGACCGACATTTAGATCAAGTCTTATTATCATTATCCCATCAATATTTTTATGGCGTAGAAAATAACTAAAAATTATTGACAATGTCGACGAAGAAGATGTAAACAATTAGACAACAACTTACATTTTGATATGTGATATGCGGTTGCCAGACTGAGGTTAGACAAGGAAAGGAAGTAAAAAAAAAAAAAAAAAAAAGAAGAAAATTTTCAGTACCGTACAAATTCCAATAGTACAAATTTTTTTTTTTTCAATTTACCCTGATTTTTTTTTCACAATGACTTTGGACATTTCAAGAATTGTGTCCTTAAATGTTCATTTTTTCATGAATAATGTATTATTAATGATTAGGTAATTGTTAATATTGTATTAAATTATTTCAACATCTAAAATATTGGACTTGTATTTACTTATAAGTATATTTGAGAACTGTTTTTGTGACTGGTATAACTCTTTGCATGTTCAAAAACTAAAGCCCTAAAACCCTATTTGAATACTTAATGGCTACAATCCATGACATTTCTCTTATCATTCTCTTTGCTACATGTAGAATAGTATATGGACTCAATTAAACCCACAAATAATAATTATAATTACATATGTATGTATATTTGATAGCTATTTATATTTTAATACATATTCATTACTGATAAATTTGGTATTTAAATGTATATAGTCTGTACCACAGTAAAGTACCTCTCTGTTAAGGATATTGCAATTTCATATAGAAAAACAGTCTGTGTCGACTACAGCACTTAAACTAATATACTGATAATATCAACGTATAGTTACTATTGAATTAAATATATATCCTTAGGTATTTATGTAGTTAATTTTAATTTTAGAAAATAAGTAGAAAAGTCTTATCGCAAAGATAAAATATTGTTGGTAAATTTACATGGTCTCTCCATAAATTTGAATATATATTGGAAAATACAGCAAGAAATTCAAAATATTACAACTTACAACGTTATTTATATTTTGTAATGATTAGCTTAAAAAGATTTCATTATACTTACGGGGTGGTGTAATATACAAATATTGAGATGAAGATGCCATTATCCTTGTCTTTTGTTAATAAATGAATTCAAAAAGTATTATTCATAGCAAAAAGTTTAAATTTAGATGAAATATGTTAAATTTTATAAGTATTTTATATAATTTATTATACTCACTCTAAATTTGTAATCAGCATTTTTCTATGTAAGTAGGTACTTAGGTAGGTAGGTTGGAACTAAATTGTAAATATAATTGACAGAGATTAAACTGAATAACCAGATCTGGTTACTTTAATAACTGTCTTACTATAATGTCAAACTAATTTGCAGTTAGTTATTGAAATAAAAGTCAATTTGTTGAGTAAGTTGTTGGATGTAAGAAGCATCATATCCCACATAGTAGGCCATTTCAACCAAATTATTCAATGCTACCACATAATCACCTTGGAACTGATCATCAGTTGAAATTTTATTCAAATTGTTCTTGATCAATTCTGCAGATAGTTCAGCAGTATCATACAATTCTTGAATTAAATTGTCACTGATGTAGGTTTGAATATTTTGGTTAAAGTTATAAGAAATTGAATTAAATTTATCAACTGCTTGATTGATAAGTAAAGTTGAGATAGCCATGAGGGATTGAAGATTACCAATAGTAGGATTGTTAAGTGCTTGTTGGTAAACGTTGTAAACAATAGTTTCATAATCACTGAAAGCTTGATTGTAGGTGTCAATTACATAGCTGGCTTGAGTATAAGGATCGTATTGTCTGACAACGTTTTGGGGCTTTTCAGATTCAGCAAGTGCAGAAACACTGATAGCCGCAAAAAGAGAAGCAAGGAAAAGTTTTGAATAGAGCATTGTTGAACGTGATAAAGCAATGAAAAGTTAATGTTGTTGTTGAAATAAAGATGTTTATAAAAGTAAAGAATAAAAAATAGATAAAGTGGAAATTTATTTGAGTTATATACTTTTTGAACCAATTTTATGTAGCATTTGAATTTGTAAGTAATTGTGTTTTGGAAATATTTGCACCCATTCAATTTTTAGACCATTGTATGATTTCATCAATAAGTATTAATGTAATAGTTCTCGCAAGTTCTTTTTTCATTGACTAAGATTACATGAACTTCGAAATATTTGTGAAAAATACCAATATTATTCTTGAATATTTACTGTCTTAGTTCATTATAGTGGACCAAGTTACAATGCCAAAAATTAAACATGTATCCTATAAAACAAAAATTGAACTGACCATATTTATACCATTTAAGAGACAACCAATTACTTGCATATTGAAATGTACAGTTAAGGCATATAATGTCTAATTTGTACCTTTCGCTGTAAGAGAATATGGGCTATGTATGTTTTAATAATAATAATAATTGCTATTCTGTGCTTTATAGGATCTTATGACTATGACTGTTGATAGATTAATTTAAACTGGTTTCCCTCTAAAATAACACCATTCTATTACTGTGTTACTTTAAATAATTTTTTATTGAAATCATTATACCTGTTAAACTATTATGGTGCATAAATAAACGTTGCAATTCAATGTTATATATTTTTTGCATTAAATTTTAATGGCGTTTTTACTTGGAGGACATTACATATGTATTATAATATGTACATGTGTGAAAAAACTAGTTTATTTTGTTTAGCAGATAATTTCATGGCGTTATATGTCATTTGATATTTACTTTCATGACATTATAAAATATCAAAATTGATAAGTTCTTTCAAATTTAGGACAAGGAGAATCTATACATTTTTCCATAAAGAATAAAATTCACACTACAAATTGCAATTGCGCCTATTAGACAAAATAATCGAAACCTGTTTTACATTTTACAACCCCATAACATGGATGACGACTTCAAATTAATGCTTGAAAAAACTCTTTAGAAATGACTGATTTTTATCATGCTGTTAAATTTACTAATCAGTATATTTTTTCATTCTTTATTTATGTTAAGTTCTATGGCATTTTAACTTACTTTATCAGAATTATCAAAGGTTGAGTTTCTTAATAATGATCTCTTCAATCTACCAAATAATATCAATTAAAGTAGATTGTTTCTTATGTAAATATTGCATAAGTAGATGTTACTAAAGATTTCCTTTACAATACTTGTAAAAACAAAATCAAACCTTTAATGTATACACCTTTTTTTTTCTTTTCACATGTAGTATATATTTTAATAGATCATTGAACCAGTACCAATTTCTTTTACATAAGCATTGTGTACATATTTCAGAGATTTTATAAACTGATTAAAGAGTTCAAGTAGTTTTGTTTAACACACAAATTTTATACATATTTGACAAGAATTTTTTTTTCTCATACCAACCATTTTATCACGTACTGATGGATTTTCAAATATGCACAAATTTAAGATACTGACAAGCACAAACTTGCAAGGTTACAAAGACATTTATGTATGCACATACTTTTACAAAACCCTCTTTCAAAATAAACTTGATTTTTTTTTTTTTTTTTTTTTTGGTTTTTCTGTTTTGGGTTTGTTGTTTTCTAGAATAGACCAGTTAATAAATTTATGCATTTTGGCCGTTGGTACGGCTGTTCTGGAATGATGTCAAATAAAAGTAAGAAAAAATGTTTGGGGCTAAGTCGTGCATATAAACAATTGAAATAGAATAAGGAGAAATAAAAGAAAATATATACACGTATGTCATATGGTCTTCCCCTGAAATTTCTTCTCCTTCATGCTTTAGAAGGTCTTTATTTAAAGATAAATAGACGTTGGACATGGGATTGCAATGTTCACAAATAGATCTAGATACCACGTACTATGCATTGGTGGATTCACATATTTGTTGGCATCCACGGATTAGCCCCAACGCGAAGAGTGTAAGAAAAAATGGAAAATTATTATTGGTATGTACATATATGTACCTGCTAGGGTGCATGTTCTGTTACTATTGCCATTATCAGGAAAAATATGTCACTATTAAGTGCAAATCTACATTCGATCCTTTGAACAGGAGCTTATCTAAAAGTACATATGTATGAACACAAGAATTTTAAGGAGTAATTAACATACAAACAAAATTAATCCCTTGAAATTTAAAAATAAATTATACAAATTGGAAACTTGAAGGTATATTGGTGTTCTATTTCATTAGTATAGGGAGGGACTGGCAATCTACATTATGAAATAAAGTCAAGGTTTCTGTAGATATTTGGTAAAGTTTTCTTGATGAGAGAATGAAAGTTCATTTCTAAAAATATAAAATTCTTTCTGATTAAATATTGGTACATATATGTATGTAAATACCTAGGTAGGTGTGAATATGTAAATATTTCTCTAATTATATTAACGATCAAAGCACCGAACTGTATTAAATATTTGACCATAGTGAGCGCGTATCAACAAGGTTGGGGAATAACCTAAAAATACTTCAAACAGAAGCAAATAAATGATACCCCTATGTGCTAAGCATATATTAAGTATTGAGAATTTTTCAAAAGTATTTTATTTTCTTTATCTAATTTTATTTCCGTCTTCTTTTCATCCAATTAAGGTCTCTCCGCACATTCCTTCTCCCTCACTAGGAAAACTAAATAAAAAAAAATCCCCCCTTTCTAAAAATTCCTAATTGGGTAATATAAAAAATTTAAATCTCCCTTATTTGGTTATAATTGTTTATAACAAAAACATAGAAGAATGAATGAAATGAATGTATGCACATATATACTAATACAAATATAGATACACACCCACATGGACAAGTATATATATTACAATCCTTTCCTTTTTATGATTATTATTATTTTGAAATTATTTCTTCAAACTATCATCACACACATCATTACCTAACATAATGTCTATAACTCCCTTATCATTGTATATTTCACCTGCTACTTCACCGAGTTCGCTAAAGAATAAAACCAAAATTGAAAACAACGAAGACGATAGTTACGCGCTAGAATTCTATCACTATCTTCAATCACTAGAACAACAATCACAGTCACCAATTCAACTTAAAATGATTTCTTTACAACCTAAGCTCAAATGGTACATGAGACCATTCTTGATTGATTTTCTTAACGACGTTCTTCTCGAACTTGGACTCACCCACAATTCTGACTTAATTTTTATGACATTCCGAATTGTCGATGCATATTCTTCAAAGCGCATTGTAGCCAAGGAACATTTACAATTAATTGGGTCGGTAGCTGTTTGGATTTCGATCAAAACTTTAGAAAAGAATTCACGATCTTGTAAAAATTTATTGGAAAATTTAGTACAATTTTGTTGTGGAATTTATGAGAAAGATATGTTTATCCAGATGGAATCGCATATTCTGGAAACACTTGACTGGAATCTTTCGTTTGCAACTGTGCCTCGTTATCTTACGCTTTATTTCCCTTCAGCATTAAACTTGACATGTGTTTCTACAGCTCAGTTGTACAGTCTTACATTATACCTTTCGGAACTTACACTTTACCATAAAGAGTTTCTAACAGTGTCCCAAGCAAGTATTGCATGTGCTGCTTGTCAAATTTCATCAAGTATTTTGGGACTTTCTGATCCGTTTTCCGCAAAGGAGGAGTTGGATACTGAAAAATGTGTCGAGTTAATTTTAAAGTATATGAATGGAACTACTAAGTCTCTACAAAAAAAGTATAGGAGAGTACTTGTGTATGTTCATCAATTTCAACAGGAGCAGCAACAATTAAAGCATTTAATGGAAACGCCATATATGACACCGCCTCAATCGCCGCCATTCATATCGGAAAATAGCCTTTTATAAAGGTTATTAACAAAATCGCATAGAACTTGTATAGAAACTCTAATAATTAATTTTTGTTCACATTTATTTATATTTCTTGTTACTTATTTTATTATAACTTTTTTTACATTTTGAAGCATTTTAACAAAATTATTGACATCAGAACATCATAATTGACGCCAATATTATCACAGTATCGCAGAATAAATCTCAAATAGGATTAATACAAGTGATGTGAGAGGAAAAATAAAAAGTTCACTAATAACCTCCTTCCTATTTATTAATATATAAATTGGCTTATAAAAAATATGTATACAAGTGATGTATATTTTGGGTATTTCAATCAAGAAAAGTTGAATAAACGTCACTTCATTGTCAGAGGTTACGCATATCTTCATTTTAATTCCATTTTTTCTCATTGAATTTTCAAACATCTTTTTTCTGACTTTTTGCAAATTTTTGGCAAATTTAAGCAGATTTTAATAATTATGTATAATTGGGGTATTTCTTTTTACCAACTTCAATGTTTTTAAGTAATTTCAACAATTTTTACTGTTAAATATGCCTGTGTTACTCAATAGCTCGAGAAAATATTTGGTGCGCTAAAGCCGTATCAATAAGTTAGAACTTACACCTTTTTATTTTATTTTTTAAAACAAAAATATCACTTCTCTATTTAAATCCTTAACTAATTTAACTTCCCATATGTCCCATCTCTCTGCGCCGTGATAGATGTACACAAATAATGAGATCGCGTTAACTTTCTTTTGTTTATTTTATCTCATTTTTTAATTTTTTTTTTTTTGATAAATGAATGCTTACCCTTCCGACGTTTTTCTTCAATTTACACCTTTAGTTATTGTTTCCGGTCTTGCTCTACCAAATTCTTCTTCAAAATGGGATTCATGTATTTGGAAACCCCACATTCATGACGGTCAACCCCTAGTCACAAGTGATGAATTAAACGTTGATTGTCCAGAATTGTTTAATACACTGGCTAAAAAGTCTGGTCCTCGGACTATTTGGTTTGAATCTGATACCGATTGCGACGAGCTCAATATTCAATTCATTGATCGAATGTCGAAAACATATGTTTTACCAAACATATCCATGACGCCAGCCCAAGTTACGTTGCATAAGATTATTGATTTGAATTGGATTCAAAACTATTTGTATGCGATTCCAAGTGTTTTTGTGAGTATTCATAATTTTGTCGATGGAAATGATGACACATTAACAGTTGTGCTGAGTAAATTGAGATCTCAATTGACCAATTACAATTCTATATTATTTGTGGTTCTGGTTGTAGACGTTAAGTGGTCATCCGAAATTGAAACAAGAGTCTCTAAGCTTAGAAAGGTGGTTGGCATTTCACGTAGTCATTTATTTTACGTGACTAAAGATTCAGATCTTGACGTTCTAACAGATTCAATATACTCGGTTGCAAATGATCTTGGTCATATTTACTATTATTCTGAAAGTAAGAAGCTGAAAAAGTTGTCAATGGAATATGAGACTATTGAGTCAATTGAGAACTCGTATAAAATGGCATGTCTCTACGAATTCCAACAAGACATTTCAAAGTCAATGAACTTGTACGAATCTGTATATGAAGATTTGGCCAATTATACAAATAAAGATGGCTGCAATTTAACTAATATAGTGGAAGCTTTGGATTTAATTGCCTTTAAAATTGTCAAACATTCTCTATATTTAAGAACTCCCCAGATCGCGTACTTAAAATTTAGAATTCATATTTGGAAAGTCAGTGACATATACAACTTAGCCAAAATTCCTGAAACAAGTTTCCAATTTATAAATTGGAAAGCTCTTCAGTATCTTCTTCTTGCTCAATTACTGGATCTGACTAATAAGAAGTTTTTTCGCGATAACAGCTGTTTTGCGGTTGACTCAGATATTTCGGTTCCTGGCAGTTGTCTGCCTCGAAGTGGTATTTTATATCTAATAGCAGCTGATTTGCAATTTATGGCTTTGGATACACTTGATCAGATTTCTCAAGATAAAAAGAATTTGATAATAACGACACTAAAAATCACATTGTTCAATGCTGTTAATGATTTTGTGTCTGGTAATTCCCGACTTATTAGTCACATCCTCTTCCTTACTGGTGAACTATATCTTCTATATTATAACGATGCATTAATGGCGTTAGCGTACTATAAAGCAGCGTATGACAAGATTGGATCATGTCAATGGAATCCACAACTTTTAAAGCGAATTAATCACTGTTCAACCCAAACGAAAGATTGGGAAAGTGCACTATGGAGTAACTTGGAATTATCACTAAATTTTGGTACCAAAGCTGGAATTGATAACAATACACATACTACTCCTGAGGGAAGAAGTAACAAAGCTGATTTCTTAAATCTTGTGACGAGGGATGTGGATCAAAATTTGTATAATGCTACTTTTGCCTTTGCAAAAGAATTTTGTGTACTAGGAGAACCAATTTTGGGACAGATAGTTATTAATTGCAATTATCCTGAACAAATTCTTCAATCAGGAAAATGCTACATTGAGAAACTAGAAATTATATCAATAGGAGAGTGCCCATTGTTAGAAATGACACAAGACATGGCCTTGGAGCCTTATAACTCAGCTATACTTGACATGTCATCTGGTTCTGTCAAACTCAATTTGTTACCCAGAAAACGAGTAATCCTCAATTTCACATATACTCCTCGAAATTCTGGAGTTTTCAAGGTATTTATATTATTTTCCTCAACTATTTCATTTTATTATATATATATATTCATGTTCTAACATGTGTTCATAGGTCACCAAGCTTATTTTACATTCAAAACACTTTGGAACAACTATAATCATGAAAATGAAAATCACGAATATCCCTTCATGTTTTGTTCCATGGTATGATGGTATGGAAGAGCATCATATTGCAAATCGAAATCCCATTTGCTTCCATGTATTTGAAGACTTACAGAAAGTTATAAAAGAGGATGAGGAGACATGGGATGATATAATACTATGACTTTTAACATAAGTATATTGGTCTACGTATTTATCAATATATTTCGAGTTTTAAACTGTTATTTATGAAATTAGTTATAGTTAATATCTGAGAATATATGGAGATATACTTCCAAGACAAAATAGAAACAAGATTTACTCGAGGGTTACACTTCATTATTATGAAAAAAAAATATATATATATCATTGGTACTTCATGTCAAAATATCGCAAAAGGTTTGTAGAATTCGATATATCATGATACAAAAATATATTATTTACAAAAGAAAAACAAAGATTATTTTCATTTAACATCCTATGAACTGCTGGACTTTCTAGCCTTACCACGAGGTCTGTCTTTAACCAACATGCGGTTAACGTTCTTACCTCTTCTTGTCTTGAAACCTGATTTGGCCTTGACACCCCATTTAGACATAGAGATCTTCTTACCCTTAGATTTACCTCTACCACCACCGTGAGGATGGTCAATCTTGTTCATGGCAACACCACGTACTGTGGGTCTTACACCCAGATGTCTGTTTCTACCAGCCTTACCTAATGAACGATGTTGATGGTCGGGATTTGACACCATACCAATTGTGGCGCATGCATCAATAGAAACATATCTGTATTCACCAGATTGAAGTCTAATAACAGCACGACCGGTTTCAGAATGAAGTTCAAAAAGTCTACCATAGGTACCTGCGGATCTACATAATTTTCCTGGACCCTTAGAAGTGATACCGATGTTGTGAATAATGGTTCCTAATGGGATAGATCGCAAAGGAAGACAGTTACCACGTTGCGCAGTGTGTGCAGAAAGCATTGCGGTATCAAGAGTACCACCCATTAAATCGATAATATCTTGAGGAATGCCGGAACGGAAAGATTGAACTACATCACCTGCACGGAGACCCTCACAAGCAAGAATGTAAGATAAAGCGCCAGTATCCTTGTTTTCCACAAGAGCAATATGACCTGATCTACCGGGATCGTACTCAATACGAACAACTGTCTGAGGAGTCATGTCTAAACGGAAGAAATCAACCAGTCTAGTACGTTGCTTGTGACCACCACCTTGGTGTCTAACTGTGATACGACCGGTATTGTTACGACCAGAATGTTTCTTTCTTGGTATAGTTAATTCCTTGATAGGTTTACCTTTATGCAAATAAGGATAAATAGGTGTACGGTACCATCTCAATGAAGGCGATGATGGCTTAACACGCTTCATTTGAACCGCAGCCTTTGCCATTTTTCTACGCTTCTTCAAAGTATCATCCTGTTTTTCAAGTTCATTAGGATCCAACTGTTGACCCAAAGGAACAATTTGCAATGACTTTAACTCATTCAACACAGCTTGTTCATCGACCTCCTCCTTTGACAAACGCTTAGCAGTTGGTCGCACCCTTTGACGTTTATCGGTTGGTCCAGTAGTCGATTCTGTAACATGACTATTGGCGAGACGAAATGTACTGGAAAAAGATCGCGACAGAAGTGTAGTACGACAAAGCATCGAAGGATGCCATGATTTCGCGATCACCGCCAATGTACTAGCCATTGTTATATTTATATGGGATCGACTCGGTGCGAATATAGAGAAAATATCAAAATGATATTATTTTTAAAGGTGGTGAAAAATTTAGACTTCTCTGAGTGGTGAATTTTCTCATAATTTTCCGCAGGGTAATTTAGAACTTTTCAATTTTTCTCCCTCGAGGAATTGCTTGAAGTATGATTACTAACAACATTCAGGTACAAGTAATAACATTGAACGTGACATAGTTTAATATATATGATAATTTATTCATGATTATTGATATTTAATTCAATGACACTGACTGGCTATTTATCTATGTATGTATTCAAGTATTTCTATAAGTGCAACATGAAACATCAACATACTTGTGTATATGTACATCATTGACAACTAAACACTTGTAACCACATATGTATGGATATCTACCTACCCAGGGAGATATTTACACATAAAAGATTTCTGAATTCTGTTGCTATTGAAAGATAAATTAAATAATGTAACTATTAGATACATAGGTACCTATCTAGGTAGGTAGGTAGTAAGTATGCACATGGGTATGTGCGAATGTATATATGGGTTAACTTTCAAAAAAAAAAAAAAAAGATAAATATATTCTCTATTCATAATATATTTCACAATGAAGCTTTTCTATATAATATAACTTTTATTTCGACATTCTGATTATTTTTATTGGAAAGTATTCTTTAGATATTCTCCTTACCAGGTTCATCATTACTGCTACTGGCTTTTTCTTCCTTCTCTAAATTCAACTTACTAGGTTGATCATTACTGCTCCAAGCGTTTTCTCCATTAACTAACTTCGCTTTTTTGTTGACTTCTCCATTTTCATCACCCTTTAGTACTACAAATGCAGCACCTAGTCTAGCCCTTTCAGTTGCTCTTAACAGATTCTGGTTATCAGCATCTGTCCAAGTAACAGATAGTTCATCCCACTTCTTTGTATTGTATTCTTGTTGAAATAGTCGTTTTTGAGAATGAAGTTCCCGCATTCTGCGTTGATCACCAAAACCTGTCCATATTATCATCATTGTGTAGGGGGGCAAATTATCGTATATTTCTTCTAGTTCAGTATTTAGTTTTGTATAGGCTGATGTAAGTTTTGTTGTAAAGTCTGGATCATCTTCGGTCTTTGAATGATCATTAGTGGAATTTTTCGACCGTAAAATGTGAATATCAAGAAGTCGTACCCATGTATAATTAGATTTCGATATATTTTTACCAGTTTTCTTGACAACATCTGCATCATCTGTACAACTAATTATATTGGCCGAAGTGCCAATCCAACTACCAGTCTGCTGGTCAATAACGGTAGAAGTTCGACGTCCTTGAGCAGAATTATAAAGGCGATCGACAAGATTTAAAGTGTCATTCTTCACCCCAAAATTAAGACCATATTTCAATTTAAGCTCTACTAGATCAATACAAGCAACTGCATCTTCAACAGAATCGTGACCATGGGATCCTTGTTGTATTTGACGTTTGAGATGTGTGCTAACAAGATTTCGTAATGCAGGTTTCCAGTGTGCACCCCTAGTACCAAAGAGCACTGCAGTATCAATAACTAGAGGATGTCTGATTTGCAAAACATTCAAATCACTTTCAAGCGAATGGCCTACCAAAATATCTTTTGATGAAACAATTTCAAGAAATTCATTCTGTGCATCACTTAAAGTCCTAGTAACATCCTTCAACATTTCTTTTGTAATTCCTGAGTATCTGGTCAAATAATCGGTAATAGGTTCATCAGGTTTAACAAATTCGTCATAAAGAGTCTGTTTTGTTTCTGAAACAATGGTTATTCGTGTCACTACCATTCCACTAGCAGCTTCGCACATTTCACAATCAACTCCAAAAAGACGTGGCGAGTCGCTTGAATTAGAATGCTCTTTGGTATCAACCCAACCTTCAAGAAGTGGAGATGAAAACTTCTCAGGAAGATGTTTTGTGTCTGGGTGTATAGGGTAGTTATTGTCGGCTAGCTGTTCAAAAGACAAAACACACGACATTGGATCAACTGATTTAACATGACGTTTTTCAGATTCTCTTTTTCGTTTCTCATCCTTTGTCAAAGGAACTTGTGTAAATTCGGTGAAAGGTGAATGTAATGCAGCTCTATTTCCAGGTGCCATTACCGGGAAGATATGTGAGAATCTTTTCTGAAAAAATGAAAGCTCCTTAGCAGGTTCATTTTTCCCAAGTTTAATTGGAATTGGCCGAATTTCTTTCAAATCATTCAGACCTAAATCCTGAGGATACAGTGAAGGAACTAACACAGTCACCAATCTTTTTATGGAAGTTTTATTTTGAATAGCTAGCCAATTGGGTGATTTTCCATCGCCTACCACATAAGTAACTAAATCTCTCAAATCCCTGACATGTAATCTTGTTCTAATATTATTAGGAATATATGTTAAGTTTGGCATTTTGAACTTTTTCTTCTTTCTTTCACCATCAGATCCAAAATCAGCTCTTTTTCTTTTCAGAGAGTCGTTCTGCTGTCTTGGCTCTTCAATTTCTTCAACAACTTTAAGCTCCTTGATTTTATCGTTATTCGCAACATGACTACCATCAGTAGGTTCAGACATGATGCGACAGGATTTGCAGATATACCCGAGACGAGATGATTATGACGATTACGATGAAAATTGTTAATATTCAGATCAGCATTTTGGGAGTTTTCAGAATCAGGGTTGGGGAAGTTTTAGAAGGTGAGTTCTCAACTGGAACTGATTGAGACAACGTTCAAAGAATCAGAAATATATATGTAGATTCATTTCCAATGACTATCAACTGTCACAAAATGTTATAATTTGCCGTGAATCAATCTTTAAATGAAAAATATAAATAAATAAATAAATAAAAATAAAAAACATTTGAAGTTATTCATATTGGATACTGATGAAGTTAACGTTTAACAAGGAACACTGTTACTCCCTTGAAGTTATCAATGTATTGTTCTAGCAATTAAGTACATGAATACTTACTTATCCAAATTATGTTTAGCTTCTCTTATTTCTACGGTCTTAACTACTTGCTTTGACGATATAAAATCCTTGATTCAATAAACCTTTCCGGGCGGGTGAAAGTGCATATGTAGGGCGGTACCTATATTTTTTCGAATTACGTGTCAAACAGTTTCTATGTTTCTTTATGATCTTTGTACCAAGTAGATCGGCACTTCCAGGTGGTAATTGAATGTGATGGGAAATGTTCTGGTGTCCGTGTTTACAAGAAAAAATAAATGAGGCTCGATCTGGAAATTCCCCAGAGAAACTATTTCAAGTTGTCACATGCCAAAAATTTTATTAGAGGGTACGTTCAGGGTTCTACTTTGTTTATTTTCTCACTTCTTCTTCTCATCCTCCTATACTCTTGATCACAGCATATTCATATAGGCTATTACCTCTTTCTATCTCTCTTTCTCTCATTTTGTGTCTTTCATTACTTAATTGTATTGTTTAAATACAACTTTATTATGGACTCTTCACCAAATATCAATGGTAAGTCTTTGATTGCTATTGCAAAGAGCTTATTGTGTAACTAACTGATTATATCAAAGTGCCCTCCGTGGAACAAGACTGTTACGATGAATGGGCGCTTGCTACTGATTCTGAGAGTCCCCAATTGGCACCTTCTTTCAACTCAACTTTTCGTCGCACAAGTTCAGCTAGTTCTTTAAGTTCGATCGACGATGCGCCATACTCCGTACCCTTAGAACGCCTCACAGTACTGGACCTTCTTGATTCACTCTCAATGGGAACACAAGTCACTAAGAAACTTGTTAAACAGAAAGGTGACGAACTTAAGTCGTTTGCTAAGAAACAAAAAACAAAGTATGAAACGTTTGCTAAACGACAAAAGACAAAGTATGAGCTCGAATTAGACAGCTTGTCTTCGGCAATGTCGAAGAAGATCAATAAGTTGGAGAACCGACTACAATCAGCTGAGTTGATATCAGCTGGAGAAAAACTTACTTTCAGTTTGGGTGTTGTTAATATCTTTTATGTCGGATACATCATTGGATCGTATCCAGAATGGTTTCATACCGTTTATACAGCCGAATTATTATTTCTCTTGCCAATTCGACTTTATTCCTATTATAAAAAACAATATCATTACTTTCTGGCGGATTTATGCTACTTTGTTAACATTCTCAATTTAATTTATATATGGGTGTTCCCAGAGTCTGGTCCGCTTTTCATTAGTTGTTATGCATTTTCTTTCGGTACGTTGTCTTGGGCAGTTATTACCTGGAGAAACTCGCTAGTTCTTCATTCAATTGATAAAACCACCTCTTCTTTTATTCATATTCTTCCAGCATCGGTATTTCATGTTATTACACATCTTATTGACCCAGAATTTAAAAAAGTGAGGTTTCCAGGTGCAGAAGAAGTCACTCATTGGAATACTTTCAGAGGTATCAGTTATGCTTCAATTGCATATCTTGTATGGCAATCTCTTTACCATTATTTTATAACCTTGAAGAGGAAAGAAAAAATTAAGGCAGGTCGGGCAACCAGTTTTGAATGGTTAAGGAAATCTTATTCTGATACCCCAATTGGAAAATTTGTCAATGGTTTACCTGAACCTTTCCCTGTTGTTGCATTCACTCTTATCCAATACAGCTATCAATTAGCAACTATGCTTCTTTGTCCATTATGGTATCAGAGTTTACTTCTATCAAGCTTGTTTGTTACATTTATTTTTTTCTGGGCTTCTTACAATGGAGCTACTTATTATATCGATATTTTTGGTAAGCGATTCCAAAAGGAATTGGTAAAACTTCAAGCAGAGGTTGCAGAATGGAAAGATGATGCCATGAGAAGAACTAGTTTAGGAGAAGCCAGTTCAAGTTCTGTAGCTGAACTGAACGAAGAGTCAAATTTGACAAAGAAAGGTGATTGATTCAAAAGGAAAAAAAAAAAAAAAAAAAAAAAAAAAAAAAAAAAAAAAAAAAAAAAGGTGTACTTGATATATAGTTTCTTGTAAATTATATATTTTATTTTTAGGGTGAAGACTCTTAATACCACATATTTTCAGATATATTTACAAATATTGAAAATTATAGACCCCATTATTAAATATGTATGAACCTCAATATTTATTTTTATTTAGCTACGTATCTATATGTACTCTTGTTATGACAATATTTCTTCATTGCTATGAACATTATTTAAGCCCCAAATTATGTACCTTTACTATAATGTTGAAAAAAAAAAAAAAAAAAAAAAAACGTATTTTAAATTTTCATCGATGTATTTTAAATATATGTATATATATGCTAGATCAAAATATATTAATTTACTTTTACTTTTTATTTGTTATAATAATAATAAATATTTGGTACTTTTAAAGCATTCTAAGCTTAGTAGTAGGTTTAATAAGGAGAGTATATATAATCAATATAATATGAAATCAGAGATCAAATGCATATTGTGGGCAGTTTTAACGCTTGGTAAAAGAAATTGTTATTATTATTTTTTTTTTTTTTTTTGTTGTTGTTTTGTTGTATGTTGAATCATTTGAGTTCTATATTATGAGTACGTTTAATTTTATACATATATATACATGTACCTTATTGATTGATTTATTTTTGTTGTTGTTTAATCACGTATGTATGAGAGTACTATGGAATGGTAGGTAGGTATATACTGATGTTCATAAACTTCATAAATAATGCATCTTTCTTTCCACCCGTTATCAGGAATTTTTAGGAGGGAGAGCAAAAGTATTGGTATTAACAATTAATACATTCTCACCTTCGAAACCTACCTAATCTTCCCTTTCTTTCCACAGTTCCTCGATTTAACCATTCTTCTTTCAATTTTCTCTGATTGACACCAGAATCTTGTCTTGGTGGCATGACAGAATTTTTCCTTGATGTAATATTTTTGGAACGTGATGGTTTATTTGGTTTTAAGATTGTAACTTTGACTGGACCTTTAGAAATGGTTTTGGGAGAGTTGGAATTAAGACGTTGATTCTCGAGAGCTTCAAGAACGGTTTGACGAACAGATTTCGGTGGTGAGGTGGTTGATTTGGGAACAGTGGGTTGGGATGATGGTTGTATGGGCGGAGTGAAATTGGTCAATATTGAATCAGGAAGCATTTCGGTTGTTTCTTCGGCGTCGTCATTATCATCAACTTCTTTATCATCGTCAACTTCGCCTGCGATTGTGGTTTGTTGAACTTGAATTTTCTGTTTCTTTTGTTCCCTTAACACTTCATCCCTCATCCTTCTCTTAGTTCTCTCTCTCAGCTTTTCCTCACTAACAACTCGCTCCACCTCTTTAACCTTTGCTTCAGCTACTTCTTTAGCTTTTCCAAATCCTTCTTCTTCAGGTGCTTCATCCTCAGAACTTTCTTCTTGTTCCTCGACATTCAACTTTGTTGTTTCTTCTTTACTTGCTTCAACATCATCCACCTCTGCTACCTCTTCTATTTTCTCATTGGCTTCAAGTTTCTTCTTACCTGATCTTGTCAACATCTTATTTTATTAATATGGAAACAGTGGTTTTGTGTTGCAAAAAATTGATTCTTGAAAAAAAAATTGGAAAAAAAAAAAAAAAAAAGTCCCAACAGATCAAACTTATGTCTTATGACTTTAATTGTTTAAATATGTTGTATGTCTCAAAGCATAAACCTACAAAAAGAAAAGAAACCTAAACCCCACTATTCCCCATAAAACTACCCTGACCCAAATACCCCTCCATGAATGAAATTTATAGGCCGATTGACAATTAAATTTCCGTTATAATTCCATGGAACAACCGGAACGATTCTACATAAAATCATAACAACACTTAATTTTAGAGTTAATATAGACAAAATAAATATACAAATTACTGGAAAGTAATAATAATACACACATTACTTAAAAGTACATTGTTTAAGGGGCACAGTAACCACCATCAACCTTGATATCAGCACCAGTAGTGTAGGTAGAAGCATTAGAAGCAAGGTAAAGGTAAGCACCGACCAATTCTTGGACTTCACCTTCACGGCCCATGGGGGTAAATGACCACCACTTAGCCTTAGTCTCCTTAGGAACGAAATCAGAAATTTCAGTAGCAATGTAACCAGGAGAAATGGAGTTGGCACGAGCAAAGCCGGCCCATTCGACAGCCAATGAAGTAACAAAGTGTCTGACACCAGCCTTGGCAGCATTGTAAGCAGCTTGCATTTGAGGGAAGTTAACAATGTGGCCGGACATGGAAGAGGTAGCAATGAAAGAACCAGATCCACGTTCCTTGAAGTGACGGCCAATGTATTTGGCACAGAAGTAGACACCAGTGAAGTCGAGATCAATAACCTTATGCCATTCAGAGTCATCTTGAGTGTCAATTAAGGGACCGGCAGTCCAAGGGACACCAGCATTGGCAACAAAGATATCAATCTTACCAAAGTACTCAATTTGTTCCTTGATGGCAGCTTCGACAGCAGCACCATCAGTGACAGCGACCTTGTAAGCCTTAGCTCTGACACCGTATTTCTCAGAAAGAGCCTTAGCTTTGGCATCAGCGTTATGAGAGTTATACCAGATGGCAACATCAGCACCAGCCTGGGCAAAAGCTTCAGCGACAGCATAACCAATACCAGTAGAAGAACCGGTGATGGAGGCGACCTTACCCTTCAAAGAGAAGAGGTCCAAGACGCTGGGAGCAGGTTCAGGAGCTTTGGTGGGGAGGGGTCCAAGACCAGTGAAGTGAGTAGCCATAGTGAATAATAGAGAACAAGATAGATTCGAGGGTAAAAAGGAAGATGGAGAAGAGATAAGAAAGAAATAAACTGGGGAAAAAAAGAGGCCTTTTATAGTTTTTTTTTTTTTTTTTTTTGGAAGGAGGAAACTGAGGAATAGGTTTAGTTTAATTTATTTCCAGGGTGTTAAGATTAAAAATGTTCTATTCAATTCCGTACTTTTTCAGAGGACATATTTCGACTGTTTGTGCTACACATGGGGAATTATTTCTGTACACGGAAATTAACAACTCCACACAAATACAGATGATCAACTGTTAATTGAACGATGATGATGAATTAGCTGAACTCTTTCTATTTTTCAGTTAAACGCAGTGCCATTTGGAACAGAAGGGTCGGCCAGGAACCCAACCAATTGTAGCTACCTACGTCATTGTCAGCTTTTTCCGGAATTATTTTCCCTTCATCTCCATAGAACCGTGTACATACATCAACTATTATGCATGTAAGTACTTCCACTGTGTATGTACTGCTATGTACCACTGTATTATTCACCGTTCAATTGCTCACAGCGCAAAATGCTGTAGAAAATTGTTGTCCCCGAAAGTCGCTGAATTTTTTCTCGGTTTTTACTGTGTTGCCATGGTAACAAAACTGTTTTTTTCTCCGGCATTAGTAACGACGTTTGTATATAACACTATGAACTTGTTCATATCGAGAACACAAGTAAAACATCTACTTTATGCCATTTCACTATATCTTCTTCATCCCCTCCATCAATCAAATAGTTGCTTTACCGTGCATACACACGTCATGTGCGTTTTTACTTATTTCCGTAGATACGTAGTAGGAAACATCAACCCCATACAGAAACATCACCATGATCATTTTCATTTCTTCAACTAACAAAAATGCTACCTGTTTTTTTGTTTATGTAGTTTGTTTGTTTTTTTATTATGTTTCTAAGACGTAGGAAAGTTATACCAACCTGTCTAGGAAGGTACGTTTATACGTATTTAAAGCAGAGATTAGTGTGTTCCTCGTTCATTTTTGTATTTTTACTATGGTTCATTTGATTCGGTCCACGAATTCGAACGATCAATTTCATCAGGCACACTGTTATCCTCAATATCAAACTGTTCGTAAAAGTCATCAACCTCTCCATTATCATCATCTATGTTCCACTGTCCTTCTTCATCACCCATTTGCGTATACTCCATAACATGGGCACGTTCCATTGTTTTCCTATAGATGGTATAAGCCGTGAAACTACCAACTCCAATTGCAATCAAAACAGAAATGATATCAATCAGTCTCGACAAAAAATCCTTTTCAGTTCCTAGTTTTGCAATTCGATCGCCAACAAATATGTGCATCAACAGTTTAGGTGATGTGATGGTGGTGGCAAAAGCAAAATTGACCGCTGACACGCCTGGGATAGTCGCCAAAGCACCATTGGACAAGGAATAAGGGAGTGGACACAATCTAATCATCCATAACAATGAAAATCCATCTTTTTCCATGGTATGCGTTAAAGCAGCAAAATTTTGGCTTCTATTGGCTAATCTCAAAGCATAATCTCGAAAGAGATATCGACAAGCTAGAAACGACATCAACGATCCAAAAATCGTATAGGGAGCCAAATAGAAAAACCCTTTGAACCCCCACATCATTCCACATAATGACGCTAGAGCGGAATACCCAATCATAGGAGGGAAAGAAATAGCAGTAATCAGCAAAAACATAATCAATGGTCCTGCTTTCATATCTCTCCAAGAATCAGCAAACCATAACAATAATTCAAACAACTTTGAATGAAAAATGAGAAATAATATTCCAATCGCCATTCCCACCAAACTGCCAATCGCAATAAGAATCTGATAAACCACTGATTTCGCTCGATACCATTTCCATACCTTAATTGAAGTCTTTAAAGTAGTTTGTTGAATTGTATCGAGAAGTTGTTTTACACTTGGATTTTCATATTCACGAAGTAGAGCAGCACGTATTCCAGTGACTGGTTGCTCAATTATATCAGCTGGTGAATCTAATGGAAGTTCAATTGGCATAATTCTTAATTCATCAACCCAATTTGTTGTTTGTTCGTAAGTATTTGTGTGTATATGTAGGATGATTAACTGGGTATATGCAACTGAAGCGATAAAAATAACACACTAGTTGGGAGAAAAGATGGCTCTATAAAAAAAATTACATAATCTGACTTTAAAAACCATGGCGTAGTATATGAATATTTGACACTTTATTACCGTTAAAGAGTGCAGAGTATTTTTCTGTGTGAAACATAAGCATTTGATGAAGTAAAGTAAATAAATGTAATTAATTATACTTGCCTTCAAATATTTTATATATGAAATATATTGACACAACAAAATCCATTTCTTCGGGGTGTGTACGACGAGATCACAAACATGTACTAGTTTCCACAAACCATGATTTGCATTCATCATCTATTTATACTATCAATAATAGTACTTATCTAGATACCTAGGTACCTATGTTGTAATTAATATTATTTCATAATCATCTTTGCTTGCCCATTAATTTCGTTAAGGCTCATAGCAGCGGAACATGTTAACAATATTGATTAACATAAACTGCATTTGTTACATACTTTGCATAGCTACTAGATATTTGGTAATATATAGCCAATTTACTTTAAGTAGATACATGCATGCACATATGATTCTAGCATAATACTGATTGCTAACAATACTTGTCGATAAAACTTTGAGATATAGTATTTTGGAGTTAATTTAAAACACAAGATAAAAGTGTACAAATTTTTCACTTGAATAAAGAAACTTGGATTTAGAAAGGAATTTTTACCACATATATATGAATAGAGTAAAATATGTGCCTTGGTAGTTTTTTTTTTTTTTTTTTTTTTTTTTTCCAATAAACATGAAAACTATCTGTTACTTGTTTGACGACAATGGAAATGGTTCATTGTAGAAGTGTCTGTATAAGGATTAGATGCCTACCTACATATGTAACCAGTCAAGTTGTGTGTGTTGTTAGTAGAAATTCTGAATGAATCGCAACCATCTCGAATACCCCATAGTGCAGATATACCTACAAGGTACTAGATTCTTAGAAAGAACAGTGCGAAAAAAGTTTTTTCATTATAGAAATCTACCAATTAAAACATCGTGAAAAAAGAATAAGTTGTGAGTGGTACACGATCTGAGGAACCAGGTTAAAAATTTACATATATTTCATCATAAAGTGTGCAGAGTACATAAAAAATAGTGATAATTACACATAACAAAACAAACAATAAAGACTTTAACCAGGTAAAAGGGGTTCTGTCATGAGAAGGGATAGTAACGTAAAATAAAAAAAAATAGTTGATGCGTAGTTTAGGTTCTGTTGATGGTGCTCTTCAGTGGTAACACAAACGGCGTTACAATTCCACATGTAATGTACGCTACAACCAGAATGGATGAGGCCTTAGGGTTGCTGGTAATTGGAGAACGCATAGGACGGCCAGTTGTAAACATTTTGAAGCAGAAAAGTTGTGAAATATGAGAAGATCTTCAAGGTAGAAATTGGTGTTTAAATTGAATGAGTTAAAACAAAAAAAAATTAAAAATGGAAGATTTGTACACCATTTTATACTCAACCTGCCCCGGCACCGAAATAGAAATAAAAAGATCAGACGAGAATCCAGAATTCCGATTCCCTTTTTAGGCAATTTTGTTTGAACTTGATCAAATCGATATTCTTTTTTGGGAAACCAAAATAACTTTTTTTGTTGGTTTTTCATCTCGTTTAACTCGTTTATGAAATCACGAAGAGTACACGAGAAAATTGGTAAATGTTGATTTTTAAATTCTGGTTCGTGATTCGAATTTTTGGCGGAGGGACGTGGTGCTCGCTAGGCTTTTCTAATTACTTGCTGCACTCTTCCAGACGTCTACGTACTCACTTAACTGTGACAACATCTGATTATAACATTGGAATTCTAGTGGTGTAATGCTAGTATACAAACAAATATCGAAAGAGCAATACGAACTTGTGGCGGACTAATAAAAAATAAAAACGCGTTTAATATAATAATTATATACTAAAATTAATAAAACATATATAATAATAACAAAATAAAAACCCCAAAAAAAATGATCAACATTTATCTTAGCAGCCCCTCCCAAAAAAACATCAACATACAAGTTTCATGAATAAGTTTGTAAATCTAGCGTAAGAGCTTTAGATGAATTCTCATCTTGGTTCCTGTAAATACCCACCAACGCATGCGAATTTTCAAACAGTCCATTCTTCAAACTAATGACAATAAATTGAAATCCTGGACCTGCATGCTGTAAAATATATCGCGCAATATTATTAACATTGGCATTATCAAGTGCTGCATCTACTTCGTCAAGCACAAAGAATGGTGAAGGATGGTAACTATGAATGGCAAATAAAAGTGCCAAGGCAGCCATAGTTTTTTCTCCTCCTGATAATAGTTCCATATCACAAAACCTTTTCATAGGTGGCATGGCATTATAGTTGACTCCGTTAAGATAAGGTTCTTCCTCGTCTTCTAAACTAAGATAGGCAGTGCCTCCCAATGGGAAAGATTTCGTTCGTGTTAATTCTTTGTAAATGGTATCAATTGCACCAGAAATGTGCTTAAAAGCTTTGTCAAAAAGATCGTAACGTTGTTGTTTAACTCGCTCAAACCGTTCTTTCGCTTTGCGAGCTTTCTTACGAATTGCATCAAATTCCTGATCAATCTGGGTAAGTTTACTTTGTGCATCTTCAAGTCGTTCAGTTGCTCTCGTATTAACTACCATTCTTTCCAAATCAGAAGACAACGTTTGGATTTGATTTTCTAATTCTTCTCCAATTTCGTCATCTGAATTCTCCTTCAACTCATCATCTAACTCTGCAAAATCAATCTCAATATTTTCCACTATTTCAGATGATACCTGTTCTAATACATCTTCCATTTCAATATCTCCATTTTCATCAACTTGTGTAGAAACTGGTCCTCCCACATAAATCTCATCTAAAGGTAATGTTTCCAGTGATCCAACAATCAGTGGCAGGTCCAATCCTTCAACTTTACAGTTACGAAGAGTTTTTAGTCGACTGGATGTAATTTTTTCAATATCTTCTTGAATAGATGCAAGTTTCTTTCGTGTAGAATCAATTTCACGTTGTGTCTTCGTCACTACATCTCGTCTTATACTAATAGCACTAAGAAGTCTATTAGTAATTTCTTTCTTTTCATTTAATTGTCGAGTAATTTCCTTGATTTCATCTTGAATTTGTGAAATTTGCTGTAAAACAGTCTCTCTTTCTACTTTCAATTGCTCCAGCAAAATTGTGTCTCTTTTCAATCCTTCCTTCAAATTATTGATTCGAGACAAAGTATCGGCAAGTCTTTCCTTATCAAACTTATACTGCTTCTCTAACCTAGAAAGTTGTGTAGCGAATCCTAGTCTCTTTTGTGCAATTTCGTTCATCAATCCACTCTGTGCTCGCTCATATTCACGGATATTAGCAACGCCAATTCTTTGACAGAATCCCCCAAAAATGCGGTCTTCTGCTTCAGATACATCAGCTTGTAAGAGTTCAACTCTATTTTCAAGTTCTTTAGTTCTAGCTTCCATGTCTTTCATAATAGGAATAATTTTATTCAACTCAGAACTTGTATGATCCAACTCAGCTTGTCTACCTCTTAATGTAGATTTCATTGCAGATAATTGATCTGAACCGTATGACAATTTCATTTGAAGTCCCGAAATTTCTGATTGGAGAATTTCTTCTCTGTTGCTATGCTTTGATCGATTAAGTTCTGTTAGTTCAGTTGTTAACTTTTCTTTGAGCTTTCGAAGGCCATCGACTTTTTCATCTGCCCATTGATTAGAGTTGTTGTTCTCGACTCGACCACCAGTCATGAGACCAGCTTTATGAATAACTGCACCGTCTAAAGTCACAGCTTTAACATCAAATCCCTTGGTCCATCTAACATATTTTGCCACATTCAAATCATCACAAACAATAGCACTACCGCAAACATAATGAATAGCAGCTTCCAATGAGGGATCATATTCTACAGTATCAACTGCGAGTCTGACTTGATCAGAAATACCCCTCAATGAATTATTGACTGGTTTATAAGAAACACTTTCGAGAGGAATAAATGTAGCGACACCTGATCGTTGTTCTTTAAGATAATTGATACATTCCTGAGCAGTTTGAAAGCTATCCACAATGATAGAATTGAAATCTTTCCCCAGAACTGTAGCGATGGCTGTCTCATACTTTCGTTGTTTGGGTCTACACAGATCATAAACCATACCCTTAACACCGGGAATTAATCTCTTCAATGTGGCTACTTCTTCTTTCAGCTTGCGTTCTTTCTCACTTTCACGACGATGTGCATTATACCTCATCAATTCATCAACACATTCTCTCAGTTGTTCATTCAATTTAGTTTCTTTCAAAGACATTGATTGTCGTTCTCCAACAACCTTAGCCAATTCAGTTTTCTTCATATCAAGATTAGCTTGATCTTGTCGTTGTTGACTCTTAGCTTGTTCATATCGAGATTTAAGTTCTTTGAGTTCATTTTCTAACCGTAGAGATCGTGAGTTGAATTGAGAGTATTTACTTTCCAAACTTTGGAGTTCTTCTTGACTTGTCTTCAAGTTTCTCTTGTAGTCATCTAACTGAGTTTGTTGTATTGATGCTTGACTAACATACATTGTTTTAAGATTTTCATATTCAGAGATATCATCAGCAGTCAAATCCATGCCTGCAAACTGAGCATGTTGTTGAGCTTGTGTTTCAAATTGTTTCATTGCTTCATTAACGAGTTTAATATCTTTCTTGACCTTCTCAACAAGACCTTGTTGCCTATCGTAATCTACTTGAACTTCGTCAATTCTCTTTTGATGTCTTTGCAAGTTAGATTCGGTAATTGTGATTTTTTCATCAATGGGTAAAAGACCAGTTTGTTTCTCTGCAATAAACTTTTCGTGTTTTTTGATACGACGTTCTAATTTTTGTTGGTCTCTATTCTCTAACGCATACTCTTCGCCAGCTTCATCAAGTAACTTCTGGGCTTTTCTGGTTTCGGCGTTTTGAGATTCGTGCAAAGAAATATAATCACGTTGTTGTCGCTGAAGATCTTTTGTATTTTTTTCGAGATGGTATAGTTTCCATAAGACGTGTTTTAAAACTGCAAGATCGCGTTCTTCCATCATTTGATTAAATTTGTCGACTTCTGAAGCTTGTGCTTTGTATTGTTTAATTTCAGTACTAAATCCACGTTTCTTGTTAAAGGTAATCAAGGATTCATCCGCAGTGGCTTCTTGTTCCTGTTTTAGACGCTCATATTCGTTTTTAAATTGAAGAGACCCAGAAATTTGTTCAATAAGTTTACTCAAATCCTTGGAAGATTGCGCAGCAATGGCTTCGACATCACCTTGGAAAACAAGGAAATTTTTTGCCTTGATGAGAATATTTTCCTTTGCGAGTTGATTCGCGTATTCAGTAGAAGATACCTGTTCACCATTAATTCTATATTGACTTGAACTATTGCTTGTAACACTAAAAAAATAAGAGGTTTAGTAAATTATTAAAGAAACTGGTGTAATGAATCACTTACGTTCTCTTAAGTTCGAGAAGTTCACCATCCTCCTTTTGGTAAACCGCCATAACATAAGCGCTCTTAGGATCAGACTGAGAACTCGGTGCTTCAGTATCATCATTATCCATAACACGACCACGGTAGATTAGATCCGCCAAATGGCCACTTCTTAATGCATTACTCTTGATTCCCAAAACAAAAGAAATAGCATCCATCATATTACTCTTACCTGCACCATTGGGTCCAATGATACTAGTAAAATATGAAGTACCAAATTCGACTGTTTGCTTACCGGAGTAAGACTTGAAATTAAACAGTTCAATGGATTTTAATCTGCCCATCTGAAATATCCGTGCTTTGTTCAGTATGAAGGAAGGAGAAGGAAGAAAAATAAAATAAAAAAACGCGAACGCCAAAATTAAAAAGAATATAAAAACTTTGAATTTTCAAACGCGAGTTACCCTGAAGCACGTAATCCAAATTTAGGAATACCTAAAATGAAATATGACGCGTCGCCACCGTCAGAATTTTTTTTTAATTTTTCTTCCCTTTTTCTGTTTTTTTACCGTTCACAGTTTCTTTCTATCTAGTTCAAATTTTGTGGAAATTCTCTATTCTTATTGAATAAGTTTCAATTCTTTTTTTTTCATTCACAAAATGTCTTCTCGTCCTTGGTTAACTGTTGGAATGCTTCGATATATTATCGATTGCTATGACCATCCTGATTTTAAACCTGTTGAAACTCGCGTCCAAGTTGTTAAATCTAAGAATCTTGATCGCCCTGACGCCAATAATGTAGCGAAATTTAGATGTCTCGTTTCTGATGGCAAATGTGCTATGCATGCCATTTTGAATGATGCCACCAGCTCTATTTCTGTCAACAAAGTTGTTGTGTTCACCAATTTTGAAATCAAGTTTATTCAAAACAAATCTATTTTACTTTTGACCGATATTCAAGTCACAGAAAATGAGTATCCTCCTTTTACTGAGACTGTTGGTGATACTGTCATTGCTGTCGATAATGAACACAGAGCTGTTATTGATCCTCGGGCTAAGTTGGCTGAAATCCAAGCTCTTAACCCTCAAAGAGACTTTGGACTGCAAGAATCGAAACCTCCTGCCGTAACTTCCACTGCTACTTCTTCTGGCAAACCTGCCGTCAAATTTAATAATGGATCTTCTGTCCCAATTGTCCATCAAAAGTTTGATGAAGACAAGAAAGTCTCTAAGCCTAAAAGTAAAGAAACCAAACCCCTTACTCCAATCGCATCTCTATCACCCTATAACAATCGTTGGATTATTAAAGTCCGAGTGGCACATAAATCTGACATTATTCATTTTAACAGGAAAACTACTGGTAAACTTTTCAATGTCACATTCCTTGATGATAGTGGCGAAATTCGTGCCACTGGATTTAATGAGGCGGTTGATTCGTTCTACAACAAATTGATAGTTGGCAAGGTTTACTATGTTTCTGGATGTCGTGTGAATACAGCCAACAAAAAGTTTAGCAATGTCAATAATGAATTTGAACTTAACTTGGACAGAAGCACTCAAATAGAAGAATGCTTGGATGCTGATGATGGTTCTATTCCTACATACAATTTTAACTTTGTGCCTTTACAGGAGATTTCCAATCGCAATCCTAATGATAATATTGATGTCTTGGGTGTTATTGTTCATGTTGATGATTTAACTTCAATTACTACAAAAAAAGGAACTCCACTTGATAAAAGAGATATCACATTGGTTGATGATAGTGGGTTTTCTATCAAATGTACCTTATGGGGAAAACAAGCTTCTGAATTCAATACACTTCCTGACAATGTCATTGCTTTGTCAGGAGTTCGTGTAACCGATTTCAATGGAAGATCTCTCAACTTTTCACAAAGTAGTCAACTCATTGTGACACCTGAGATTCCACAAGCCTTTGCCATGCAAGGCTGGTTCCTTGCCAAAGGTAAGGATCAATCATTCAACAACATGAACACTGTAGGTAATGTCGGTCAATCAGTTTCTTCGAATGAAAAACGCATCACTATTGAAGAATCCAAGCGTGATAATCTTGGAATGTCTGAAAAGCCCGATATTTTCGTTATCAAAGCCACAATCACCACTATCAGCAATAAAGGTGCCATGTATTATCCAGGTTGTCCCGAATGCCGTAAGAAGCTTATTGAAGATATGAATGGTAACGGCACTTGGAGATGTGAAAAATGTAACAAAAACTTTGATCAACCTTCTTACCGCTATGTCCTAAGTGTTTGTGTCAATGATGAAACTGATCAATTTTGGGCAAATTGTTTCGAAGAAGCTGGGGTTGAAATTTTGGGTTTAACAGCCGATGAACTACATGAAATTCATGAAAATAACCCTAATTTATATGAAGATAAAATTAGTCGATTCCCTCGATACGAATATATTATCAAGATTCGTGCATCGCAAGATATGTATCAAGGGCAAATGAGAGTGAGAAGGTCAATCATGACTATGTCAAAGATCAATTACGTTGATGAAGCACAAAGACTATTAAAAGATTTGGAACTTTCATCTCTTTAATTCAATTATTAGTTTGGTTTTTATTGTATTTTATTGAAGTTTAAACATAATTTGTTATTGTTTGGTTTATATATATTTTTTTAAAAAAGACGAAGAAAAAAAAAATATGGTTTATGTGTATCATAATTGTTACTACTAATTGATTTTATTGCTAAATATAAATAAAAAATATTTTAATGATTAGAAGAAGCAGGAAAATAAAATGGATTCAAGATTCCACTTTTTTTGTTCATTGTGAATTCATTGATAAGTAGTAATGTTAAAATATCTTCTAGAAGAAATGCAGAAAAATTAAGAGTGAGGAAAAATGATATAGATTTTCTCCATATTCATTACGCTAGAGTTGCAATTCAACCTGGTTGAAATGAAGGCAATAATAAAATACAAATCAAATAACAAAAGGATCTAATTCAATAACAATTTATTCAACAGATTCAAACTTTTTTTTATATAAACAAATGAAAAGGAGTATTATACTTAGTTGTTTTCAGGTCTAAGCTTTCTAACTTCCTTACCAACTCTCCAGATTTCAAGATCTCTAATTTCTTGAAGTTCCTTCTCGAACTTGTCACGGTAGTCAGGTTGAGAGTTGAATTCAAGAGATCTCTTGGTCTCGGAACCATCGACAACAGAGTCGTAAAGTTCGTTGAAAACGGGCTTAAGAGCAGCCTTGAACTTAGGAGACCAGTCAAGAGCACCACGTCTAGCGGTAGTGGAGCAAGCATCGTACATGTAGTCCATACCGTACTTACCAATCAAGGGGTAAAGAGATTGAGTGGCTTCTTCAACAGTCTCATTGAAAGCTTCAGAAGGAGAGTGTCCACGTTCACGGAGAACTTCGTATTGAGCAAGGAACATACCGTGGATACCACCCATAAGACAACCACGTTCACCGTAAAGATCGGATCTAACTTCCTTCTCAAAGGTGGTTTGGTAAACGTAACCAGAACCAACGGCGACAGCAAGAGCAATAGCACGCTCCTCGGCCTTACCAGTAACGTCATTCCAGACAGCGTAGGAAGAGTTAATACCACGGCCTTCCTTGAAAAGAGATCTGACGGTACGACCAGAACCCTTGGGGGCAACGAGGATGACATCAACATCAGCAGGAGTCTCAACCTTGGTCAAGTCCTTGAAGACAGGGGAGAAACCGTGAGAGAAGTAAAGAGTCTTACCCTTGGTGATCAAAGGCTTAATGTGAGCCCAGGTCTCAGATTGAGCGGCATCAGAAAGCAAGTTCATGACGATGGTACCCTTTTGGATGGCAGTGTCGACATCAAAAAGGTTCTCACCAGGGACCCAACCGTCTTCTTGAGCAGCCTTCCAAGAAGCACCATCCTTTCTAACACCGATGATGACGTTAAGGCCATTGTCTCTGAGGTTAAGACCTTGACCGTAACCTTGAGAACCATAACCGATGAGAGCAAGGGTATCGTTCTTGAAGTAGTCAAGGAGCTTTTCACGGGGCCAGTCAGCACGTTCGTGGACAACTTCTTCGGTACCACCGAAGTTGATGGTCTTAACACCACGGGTCATCATAGGAACGGCAGCAGTCTTAGAGATGGTAGGACGGGTGGCAGCAGAGGCCAAAGCGGCAAAAGCACGCTTTTGTGTAGCAGATCTGGCGGCAGTGCGGGCAGCAGTAGATCTGACGAGACGAAGAGCAGCTCTGGAAGACATTATGACTGTATTGAAACTGTGTAGATGGGGAGGGGAACAAATGGGTTGGTAGGAAGAAAGAAAAAAAAGGAAAAAAAATTTTGAAAAATTTCAGTGAAATTTTTTCCTTTTCCAAAAGAAGCTTCCAAGGACAAAATATATGGATGGTTACCTCCACATGTACATTATACGGTATTAAAATTGACCAATCGAATGCATGAATTCTTAATTTAGGATTTTTTATTATTGCTACACCAAAAGTCCAAATCATCGTGATCGTGGTGATGGCAAGTATTCAAAGACAGCGTTTATGTGTAGTGAAGTCACTTTGATCTAAAATTGATTTTGTTGAATCCTGTCTGAATTGTTGCAATTTGGTGGTGCGATCTGCACTTTTCAAATAAGTTAATCACATCATCTTCAATAAAGCATCCAATCCATTTGGCTATGTTTTATTTCTATTAGCGCGTAGTTCTGGTATAATCTGGTGAAAATGTTACAGATTGAGTAAATATTTTTGTTGGATAACTGATTCCACATACCAATTGAGTTCCTGATACGATATATTCAAATTTTGATATGTACATATCTACTGCCACAACCTTCGAATACAATACCAATCAACAGTTACCACGGCATCTACTACAATTATCGGTAAAATACATTTTGATTAACTTGTCCTACCTTTATTTCACTACGTTACCATATGAACTTGTCATCAAATGTCTCTATGTCACAGATTCTGCAGACTTCGAGCCACTGTTGAAAATTTCATATATTTTGCGCATTCCTAAAATAGAATAAACTACCTAATTTGGCCTCTCCGGGTAGACAATAAATATTTTCAACAGGTATCAACCAAAGATCAAGAAACTAATAAATATATGCATTTGAATACATTAATCTCAATTGATCCTCTTGTCTTATTTGATTCAGAATGGAATGATTCAATTCAGTTGTTTTTCAAATCAATAATAATTTTGAGGTTTAAAAATTAAGGGATTATGAAATTTCCTATTGGTTTGGGGGAGTTAATTAAAATTTATATTTCATCTTTCATATGTACATAGGAATTTGTTTCATACTGAACATTTATATATATTCTTTGCATATTCAAGTGTTACCTTGTGTTTCTTGATTACCACAAAATTCCCAATTAGTAGACTCTACATACCCCCCAAAAAAATCTCCCATTTCACATCTTCGATTTCATTTCCTCACGACAACATCACCAACCCCAAATTTCACGACTAATCATGACAGACCAGGACTGGACATTCAAGTATCCTCCTGAAATAGAAGATCTTCAAAAAAGTAGAAGTACGCGTCGACGTGGTGAATCATTTGCACCTATTCAAATCACGAAGAAAAAAACAAATGTTACGTATAGCCCTGGGGATATGGTCACTGTGCTTGATTATAGAACGGTAGATCCATTGGTGGCTATTATTGTTGAGTTTGTGTCGGGGGCTAAAGGGTTTATGGAAATGAATGTGGTTAAATTTGCTACTCCTTTGGATATGCCCAAAGGGAAAAAGAGTTGTGAGCAGATGGAGGGAGAGTTGTTTTTTTCCGACGAGCAAGAGGTTATGTCTGTGGAAAGACTAACCAATCATTGCTGCGTGATGAACAAAAAAGAATACGATAAGAAAGATGAAGATACCAAGGAAGATTGTTACTTTGTTAGAAAGGGGTATAGTTTGGCTTCAAATAGTTTTACTGAAGAGATGGAGTTCTCGACTTTATTTGATGGGAAAGATGTAAAAGGGTACTTGAGCAAGGTGCGGAAGATACTAAAATCAAAATTCAAGTTTAAAGAGCATCTTGATCCTTCAAAGATAGGCCAATCAAAATGGAGACTGGATAAGAGTGTACGTGTGCTAGAATCGACCAAGTTGGCCTTATCCAATAATCCTCAACTATCTCTCGCAAAAAGTAGAAAGAAGACCAAATCTAAGAAATCTTCACCGAAAAACAATACAACGTCATCTGAAATTAGAACTGAAGTATCTTCAACCGAAAGTGATGAAGTTTCTGAAGACAATATTTCTTTATTAAGTTCTGGAGATGATGAATTATACGAGGAAGACGAAGAAATGGAGCAGCCGAAAAAAACTAGAAAGAGATCAAAGACTGTTCCATCCACACCTAGGAAAAAAAGAGTGAGCCAAATCAAGTCAGGAAAATCTCCAGTCAAAGACTTTCTACGAACACCAACAAGAAGAATCATCGTTAAAGCTCCTAAACCAATTCTAATGTTACCTCCAAAACCATCTAATTCTTCTGCAGATGGCGAAGACTCTCCTCATGTTATAGCAAGATCTCGACTACGGATATCTACGATACCTGAAAATCTACCGTGTAGAGATGAAGAATTCTCACAAATATTTCTCGCCCTGGAAGCTGCAATAACTACAAAGCAGAGCACTTGTATCTACATTTGCGGAACTCCAGGAATTGGCAAGACAGCAACAGTGAAAGAAGTTATTGCTCAATTGCAACTTCGATCTGATACAGGAGAACTAGGGAAGTTCTCTTTTCTTGAAATTAATGGCATGAAAATCATACAACCACAAGAAGCATATGAACAACTTTGGGAGTCTATTAGTGGTATGCGAGTCAATGCCGCAAGCGCACTACCATTACTTGAAAAAGAATTTAAAAAGTCAAATACTACACGAGATCCTACTCTAGTTCTTATTGACGAAATGGATCAATTAGTCACTAATTCACAAAGTGTCATGTACAATCTTTTCAACTGGCCAACATTCAAACAATCACGACTAATTGTTGTAGCAATTGCCAATACAATGGATCTCCCCGAACGTATCTTTTCAAACAAAATTACTTCACGTCTTGGTCTATTCCGCATCCAATTTCAAGGGTACACTTACACTCAACTTCGTGAAATAATCGAATCTAGACTTTCTGGTATGCATGTTGTTGAAAACGACGCTATCGAATACGCATCTAGAAAAGTCGCAAGTGTTAGTGGTGACGCACGGCGTGCATTAGATATATGTCGTCGAGCCGTCGAGCTAGCTGAGCTAGATCACAACCAAACCGTTAAAATTGGCCACATTCGTCAAGCAATCGAGGAAACCGCCCAAGACCCAAAGACCTCTTTCCTACAGGACCTCCCCATTGCTTGCAAAATACTTTTATCCGCTATTTTGGCTCAAATTAGAAGAACTGGCATATTAGAAAATTTCCTTGGTGACATTTTAGAAGAAGCTCATCGATTATGTAAAATGTCTCCTGAAGCTGAAAAATTATTGGATATTCTTTTTGACAATAAGGAACAAATTAGAATGAAAGAATATGCAAGATGTGTTCGTGAATTATTTGAAGGTGGTGTTGTTACTATAGGAAAAGGTCAAGGTCGATTTTCAAAAATCAAATTATCTCTAAATGAAGATGATGTGAAAAGTGCTTTCAAAGATGACGTAGACGTCAAAGGGATGATTCATTAATTAAATTTTTATATAATCAGCTGTACATAGTAAAATCTCTTTTAGCATCAGTAAATTTTAGTACATATGTATTAATAGAAGCCTTTTTAACCCATATCTGTTATTTTTATTATTTATTTAATCATACAAAATTCTTATTACCCTAGTATAAACAAATTACGAAAAAAAAAAAAAATACCCTTCCTTAATCAACGTTATCAACAATTTCATAATCGCTCTCCATGAACATATCATCTTCATCAATTGTATAATTACCTTCTTCCCCAATGAAAGATTCATCACTAGGGGATAAAGGACGGCTGATAATGGTTGGGGATTCAGTACCAGTGCTAAGTGCATCAGAGTCAGATTGAAAAATCTCGGATTCAGCTAAATTGTTTTGATTAGAAGTCATAAATGCATCCATAACTTGAGATGTATTCTGGGCCATTCCAGACTCAGAAGAAAAATCACCGTGTAGTTCAACATCTAGCTTAGGAAGAACGACTTCAGAAGAAGAAAGACTACGTTCAGGACTAGCAGTTTTACATGGACTTGCTTGACTACAAGTTTCATCTTCTTTATCACTTGTATGAGAAGGTAGAGAGAGAAGTAAATCCACCTCATGTCCTGCAATAACCAACTTAAATGATGTGTCTTTATCAGAAGGAACGGAAAGCGCAAATCGACGACTTTCACCAGAAGAGATACAATCGGCAGGAGTTGACTGAGAATTTCCTTCAACTGCCTTAATAAACACGCCACTAGGCCATTCTTCCGATGTCCTGTTTGTAATATCAATAGCAACAATAGAATTGCAATCACTCTCTGAAATGAATCCAAAAGAATCAACCAAAAGGGGAGAAAGAATTTTAGGAGTGCAAATTCCTGAATTAGAATCCTTTTCATCAATCATTTCACAATCTTCGGCAACTTGAGTTGGTTTATCAGTATCCATTTTATCATCTGCAGCTCCATTATCTGCTAAAAATATTCCAGCATTTTTGTCTTCAGAAATCTCCTGCCTGGAAGAACCAACAGAAATATCTGAGCTATCAAAAGACATTCTAGGTTCAGAAGGGATCTCTGGTGTTGCTTGAGAGATGCTACAAGAAGCAGAATCATATTTGCTTTCAGAATCGGACACATCTTGAGATCTAGATTTCGAAGCTTCACCTTTTTGAACATCTTCAAAAAGAACTGAAGGTAGTATGTTGCAATAATATTTGGCCACACCATTAAAATGATTCAACTCTGAATTATTTTCCAACGGTCGTTTAATCATAATCATAGGATGATTAGGATTATGAGGAGTGTTAGGATTGGCTTCACAATGACTGCAAAGATCATAATTGTCACATATCAAACATTTATATCTTGTTCCAATAAT
>JAJMJJ010000079.1:0-52764 GCA_030568955.1 Geotrichum siamense (nom. inval.) | reverse complement strand
CCAACAGTGCAATGAACAGTAGCAGTAGCAGTCACAGTTTGAGTAGGAGTAAAGTAAACAGTGCTAGTTACAGTGGATGTAGCACAAGGTACTCCAGAACTGCAAGTGGGAGTGAACGTAGGAGCAATGGTTTGGCAGGCAGATTGACCAACAGTGCAATGAACAGTAGCAGTAGCAGTCACAGTTTGAGTAGGAGTAATGTAAGTAGTGGTTGTAGCATGAATAGTAGAACACACTACGCCAGCACCACATGTTGGAGAAAATGTGGGATTTACAGTTTGACAAGATGGCTGGCCTAGAGTACAGTAGACAGTGGTAGTAGCAGTAACTGTGGATGTAGGAGTTGGTGTCACATAAAATGTAGTAGTTGTGTATGACGTATTACAGAAAAAACTTGTTTTGCAAGTAGGAGTGAAAGTGGGTTTAACAGTAGTACAGGAACCACCTACAGTACAGTAAGCAGTACCAGTGATAGTAATAGTTTGGGTTGGAGTGAAATATTGAGTAGTAGTAGTCGTAGTTGTGGCGCAAACAAATGCAGTATTTGTACAGGTAGGAATAACCGTAGGGTGAATAGTGTTACAAGATCCCTCTCCAACTGTACATTGAACAGTAGCAGTAGCCGTCACCGTGAGAGTTGGAGTCGTATAAATTGTGGTGGTTTGGGTAGATGTGATACAAACTACTCCGCTCGAACATGTAGGTGTATAGGTAGGTGCAGCAGTATTGCAAACTGACTGACCGACTGTGCAATGAACTGTAGCAGTTGCTGTTACAGTTTGAGTGGGTGTTGAGTAAAGAGTTGTTGTACGTGTAGAAGTAACACAAACATACGCACTAGAACATGTAGGACTTACTGTAGGAGCAACTGTTCGACATGAGGATTGTCCAATGGTGCAATGGACCGTCGCTGTTGCAGTAACTGTTTGAGTAGCCGTAACATACATTGTGGTAGTTCTTGTAACTGTGTTACAGACACAGACACCAGAACAGGTAGCAGTCATAGTTGGAGAATTAGTTTGACAAGTTGATTGACCTACGGTGCAAACTATAGTAGCAGTCTCAGTTACAGTTTGTGAAGGGGTTACAGTCACAGTAGATGTAGTTGTAGTCACGCAACAATTAGGAGTACTACCACACATAACAGGGTTAGTTGGTGACACTGTATTGCAACCTCCTCCAACGGTACAGTATACCGTAGCAGTATTTGTAAGGGTTGTAGTAGTTACAGCGGGGGGAGTACAAGGGTTGTTACACATGTTTCCAGCACAAGTAACTGTGATTGTAGTAGTTGGACACTCACCTTGAGCACATGTAGGAGTCACAGTCATAGTAGTCGTTGGACAAGTATTTAAACCACATTTGGTGAAGCACATCTCACCTTTACAAAGGGTAAAAGGATGATTGACATGAAGTTGATTTCCAACCATTGAAAACTTCATATCTTCCTGCAAAGTGGGTGTTACTTCAAGTTCATTGGATTCAGCGAGAGGAATTGCTGAAACAAGACCAGCAAAAATTGCTGATAGAGTAAATAACTTCAGTGATACCATTGTAACCAATTGCCTTTTGGATATAAAACGAATGACTAATGGCTGTGGTTTAAAATATCTAGAAAGAAAAAATATTTTGAAATGTGGATAGTGTGGTCATTTTATAATAAGAAAGACAGGAAGCAACAAAAAATAAGTGTAACTACCAGGAAGTTGTAAATCCTCTAAATTGACGGATCTATGGTTAACTGAAACATGAGATATTCAATACTTTTATGTCCGTTGATATGTTGGAACTTCTCAAACATTTATTGCATGAAATATTCATGTTAATTGATCGATTTCTAGAATTTATTTCTAGGAAGACAGTAATCCAAGTAGCCATTATTAAATATATTTTCCGCAGAGAGTAAATATATTAATGCATTTTCCGTTTTCAAAACTCATATTCCCTCCCTCTTAAACCCATAATAAAGTCTATATTCAAAAATATGTTTACCAAAATACCTGTACGGATTCAGGTTCTCAAACTTATATATGCAGTACTTAATATAAGTATATATGCTCAACTACTTAATTAAAGTGACACCAGCTTAGAACAAGTGGTCAGTAAATTTAACTGCGCATATAGTTTACTTGTTTTTTTCTGTAGCTCAGCCTCTCATTTTATTACGATATGCGAAAAGAAAAACTGTAAATCTAGCTCTTTACATTTACTTGATCTGTGTTCAGGGAACAACGTCTAGATACCTATAGAAGGTTTCAAGCCAACATACCTTTCTAAGTACCCACCATCTTATCCCTAGGATTTGCACACATTCCAAAAAAGGATTATTTTTAATAATGGAAATCTTAATATAATTTTCAGATCAATTCGAGATGAGTTGAAGAGCAAATTCTATAAATACTTAATTCATATACACATGTACATGCTCTCCATTTAATTTTTTTAAACATACATGCATAGATGAGCACATACCTACCTACCTTACATGTAAACTTTGAAGGGATCAAAATGTATCTATAGAGCTAGGTAGATAATTTAAAGTAGATCTCTCGATTGGTTTCATATTTGAGCAATAACAAGTCTGTAAAATTATTGAGTGCAAACATTGACATTATAACACTTCCATTTTGTTCTTATTGAAAGTAAGAAACTTCATATAATGTTAATTTTACATACTATGGTATAAACAAAAATTGAAACCAACAAATTTTGTTTTGAATTAGACTGTTTTAATAAAATATAAACCCTACTATTTATTAATATAACATTCCATGTCCCTACGTCAGCCCTAAGGTCAAGCATGTATCACGTATATATTTGAAAACAAGTAATCATTTTCAAAGAAATATTATAAGATATATAAACATTTGAATCTTTGCCACACAGTCACAGAATGAGTAGGTAAATGTTACTGTTATCATTATAATTATAAAAATATATTACTTTACTAGATGCTTGATGCAGTAATTAAGATATGTCAATATTTGAATGCATGATCCCTCATTGAACTTTTAAACCCACAACCAACCCAGTTTCATCTTTCATTACTGATGCCTTTCCCTTACTCACAAGTATATCAATAGCCTTTAGCAATAAAGCTGGATGTAGATTTTCAAATTCTTGACCATTCACGGCGTCTGACTCTACCAATTCATAGAGCGTTAAAACTGAACCATTTTGTCCTGTTTCATCTATCCAATTTTCAATATTCTCTGCCCATTCTCTCGGTTGCTTCCAAAAGACTAAAATAGACTCTCGCTTAATTGATTTCTGTCGCTCAAATCGAGCATAGGCTCTAACGTACCAATCATCTTCCTCTTCAACAATTGTTAGTGAATCATCAATCCATGCGGCAAACCCATTATCAACCATGTATGTAAAAATACTCCGTAAAGTATCATCGTTCAGTGATCGGTTTATATGTGGGTTACTGAACAATGGTGAATCTTGCCGTTGAGACAAATTAAGTGTAAATATGCGATTGTATCGGCAATATGCAAGAATGATATCGGTCCAGTTGGCTACTTGAGAACTCCAGACCGTTGTATTTCTTTGTTTAGTAAAAAAAGGAGGAAATTCGAAAATTCTTGGAAATGGAAATGATGGTTTGCTGGTCATAATTGATTAAAAATAGAGATCATCATCAAATGTGTGTAAAGAAAATGTTTGCAGAGTAAGAAGCTCAGAAGAGTAAAATAAAAGTGCCTATATACCTACCTATGTAAGTACCTCTATATGAATGTCTTGGTGGGCTTGTTATGAAGATGTAGTATGTATATGTTTTGATTGACTCCATATGTGTACATACATGTAATTAAGTTCCCAAATACAGTTATTTTTCTTTTGTTAAGAACCCTTTCCCTCGTATTATTTTCAACTTTATAAAATTAGGAAGAAGATATCACAAGCGGTTGATATTTTGATTAATCAAAATTGATATGCCTTGAATGTAAATACATAGACACATATGTATGTAAATACATATATCTGCATTTCTATGTCTATACCAATAAAGCTACAGTAGATTTTGATTTTGTGATTAAATGGAGAAATATACAAGTATCCCATGTTTCATTGGAATTTATCCACGATTTCTATATAACTGACATAACAGGCATGCCCCATCTATGTACGTATGTATTTATAAATTAGAAAATATGATTACACACATTCCTTCAAGAATACGTTATGTATGTGGGTATTTCCCTAGGTGTATGTTGATACATATCAATAGGGTTTCTTCAACACATATTTTATCACGTGTAAAACATCTAAATACTCCTACATTGGGATATCTACACTTTCCTGTCCTGCCCAAAAAAAAAATCTAAACACAACGCTCTCGGAGATCTAATCATCCTTCTTCATATCACCTTTATTTATTAACTTTATTCAGTATTCACGAATCTAGATATGTCTCGTACTCCTACTAAGAGACAATCGAAAAGGTATTCGGTTGCAGCGCTATACATGTCAATGGGCGGTGTGGACAGAGACGATGATATAGACGACGCTCTTGCCAAATCTCAAAAACAACTTCGTCAGCTTAAAACCGACATTTCAAACCAGTCGAAACACAACTTTTTATTAGAAAAAGACGTTAGATATTTAGATGGCCGTATCGCAATACTGATTCAAAATAAAATGGGCTTGGAAGAAGTCGCGTCGCGTTTAGAGGAAGATGATCCTGATCAACAAGTTTGGCTGGATAGAAAACAAGCAGAAGTTTACGGCCATCTATTCTTTCTTCTACAAAGCGAACCTATTATTATATCTAAACTTTGTCGTCAAGTTTCTATGGCTGAGATTGATTCTTTACTGCAGACCGTTATGTTTACAATTTATGGAAATCAGTACGAACAAAGGGAGGAACATTTACTTCTATCTATGTTCCAATCTGTTCTAGCCTCCCAGTTTGATGCGGCATCAGAAATTTCAGCACTTTTACGCTCAAATACTCCTGTTTCTAGAATGATGACAACATATACTAGAAGAGGACCGGGTCAGACTTATCTTCGGTCTTGCTTATCGGGAGTCCTCAATGGAATTATCGAACAAAATGATCTAAATCTTGAGATTCACCCTTTGAAAGTCTGGAAAGAATTAGGCCTTGAAGAAGAACAAAAGGAAGACGAAGATGATATTACAGCTGATGAAGCTTTTCAAGACCCTCGTGTTCAGGCAACTGTGAAACCTAGATTAGAACGTTTAGATAATCTAGCAAACCAAGTTCTGGACACTATTATTGAATCGTTACCCACTGTGCCCTATGGAATAAGATGGATTTGTAAACAAATTAGACTTTTAACAAGGCGGAAATTCCCTACGGCCCCAGATGGATCATTTTCTTCCCTCATCGGTGCATTTTTCTTCCTTCGATTTATTAACCCAGCAATTGTTACTCCTCAGACTTATATGTTGGTCGACAAATACCCTCCCGACAAGACACGAAGAATATTGACTTTGGTCGCAAAAATGCTACAGAATTTAGCGAATAAACCATCATTTTCAAAAGAACCATACATGACAAACTTGGCATCATTTGTGGAGGATAATTTAACTAAAATTAATAAATTTCTTAATGACCTTTGTGATGTCCCAGATTTTTACGAATCTCTTGAAATGGATCAATATGTTGCATTATCTAAAAAAGACCTTTCATTGAACATAACGATCAATGAAATATTCACAATGCATAATCTGCTAGATAAGTACCAAGACCAGGTTAGTCCAGATGATAATTCTCGCGTCGCAATATTGCTCAAGGAATTAGGGAAGCCCCCTTCTCTTGTTCATCGATCCAAGAATGGTAACACGGAATTACATCTCGTCAACTTATGGGAAACAGAAGTGGGTGACGTACCATCATCAAACACAGATATGCTCCGAGCTGATATGATTTTTATGGAGGCGAAAACACTTATGATTAATATTATTCGTGCCTTTCCTACAGTTCCACGACGACCATTAGATTTGCATAGAATTGTTGACTATGCTGCAACTTCAGGGGATGCAAGTCTAGTGAAAAGGGGTCTAAAAGCATTAGCTCTCCTTCAGGAAATTGACAGTTCTAATCCTGAGGACTATGACCTGTTAGTTACTGAAGTGAAATATGAACTTGATCAATTAGGTTCACTTCGTGAAAGTGTGGAACGGGAAGCTCAGAGTTTGCAGAACGTTTTCAATATTATCAAAGAACACAACGAATATCTCAAGTCCCAATTGAATACATACAGGTCATATTTTAACAATGTCCAAAACCGAAACAGTACTCTTGGGGGTAATTCTTTATCATTTCGTAGGATATTTACTCCCAATCAACTAGTGAAAGATAATGTGGTTACAAAGTGGAATATCCCCAAGGCTAGATCAGGAAATCTTGTGATAACTATAGTATCACCAGCACGTAGTACTTATGTGTGGTCATTGATGATGAAAGGTAGACCTGAACCTATTGTTATGTTTGATTTTCGAACAGAAGATTTGATAGAACTTAGAGACAGTGAAGTTGATTTGAAATGTATGGTTCTTAGCGTTAAAGGCTTATTAACCTTAGTTGGGGGATCGAAAGATAGGAAATAAGGGTTATATTTATTTATAGTTAATATGTAGAGAAAAAGAGAGTGTGTTGAGTAACGATTTAATTGCCATCACACAGTTCTGGACCAGTCAGTACCTACTTATCACAACATTAACTTTTATAATTATCTGAACAACACAATATAGACTACATAACCATGTAAAATTATTTCAATATATACATACCTGTAAAAAAAAATCAAGCATAATTTCAATTGAAATATATTCATGCGTTATGAATTCCCCAAGACTTTCTTTTTTTATTTTATTTTTATCTTTAAATGGTCCAATACCTACGTACGTACCTAAGTATATATGCCTGTACTATATTTTTATAAAGATCGGAAGATAGCTTCAGTTACTACCTCAAACTTCACATTTTTTGTCCTAAATAAGATATTGTAACGTATCAATATTCCAAAAGACAGGTTCGAAAATGAGTTACAAATTTACTGGAAAATTAAGAACTGTCGGCATTGAAAATTTTGCTAGTATCATTTAGTACGTTGACACTCTACATATTCAAACATGGACGTGTGATGTTAATAGCATCAGCAGTTTTCTTTGAAGACTTGTGTGTACTCGTAACAATCACTATAATATATTGTACAATTCAAATTATGTTTTGAACATTTTTGAGGTGAACACTTCGAAACAGCGTAGGTGGTGATTTGATCAATTATGTAGATTTGGATCACAAATTGACAATAGTCTCCTAATTGAACTTAGACAGTCGCTTTGGAATAACTCCATCGATGATATTTGGTAAATATTTTCGCTAGGGTCCAACGAGTGTTACGTGAAGAAGGAGAAAAATAATTGGGAGATTGAAGCCGTACTTTTTTCATTACTATCAAAGCGGTTGTATGTATCCATGAAGAATAAGCTGCGTGTACTATATGTAGTACTTAAGACCCAGGTACACTTTCTTATTCTTTCATAGTATTTATGTTTTAATTTTCCGGTTACCGGCCAAAGATTTATCAATACTTCTAGTGGAGTACTTCCCACATTTCTAGTACATACCAATTCACACATATAGTGAAAATGAAACGAACACGAAAGTCCCATAACAAATCTAGGATGGGATGCTTCAGTTGCAAGAAGCTTCGAATAAAATGCAACGAAGCCCGCCCTCGGTGTGAGTATTGTGAATCTACCAACAGAGTCTGTGAATATCCGTCCCCTCAATCCACTACTTCTACTATTCAACTTTCAATAGAAAAACCTATAAGATCGTCACATTCGATTTCTCTGAAAAACACGTTTTACTTGGAACTCATCAGTTTATTCATCACAACTTCAGCAAGATCACTCAGTTTAAACGTTCCCTCAATGTTGAAGCCCTGGCAGACAACCGTTCCTCAAATCAGTAGTAACTCTAGCATGGTGTTTTTCGGTATTATTAGTTACGGTGCATTAACTAAAATGAAACTATTTCCAAGTTACAAAAATTCAAATCTTCGAGAACTTGCACTCAAAGGATACAATACAACTATCAGATTACTCGGCAAAGAACTCGCAAACGGTAGTACGAAATACGAAGAAATGCACATTGCAAGTTGTATAATTGCAGGATTTGCTCTTTCTGAACCTGAAACTACGCCATTTGTGTCTAGAGACCCATACCATCCCGATTTATATGGCATACTTAGAGGTACATTTAACGTACCAGTGCGAATTACGGAAGAAAATGCATCGTTTTCGCATGAACTCAAACCACTTGTTTCACGAGGTGATAATATATTTCCAACAGTCTCAGATTTATTTGGTATGGACCTAGAGTGTGAGAAGTTATCATATTATAAGAGATTACTCGATGTTTTAGATAGCGGATGCAAGGAAATATGGAGGCTATACGATCCCCATGATATTTCTTCTAGATCTAGCCTCGAAGATGATCCTCCTTTTGAACTTATGCCTGATGAGCCCATAGTATATCGAACTGTCATTTTCACAATGATGCATCTGGCAATTATGGGTGCTCGTTACAAACGACCTACTGCGATGATTCAAGCATTTAACTGTTTACCTGATGAATTTGTGAAACTTTTAAGAGCAAATCGGCCATTTTCTGTGATCCTTGCAACACATCAACTAGCACAATATGATTTTCTATCGCGACATCCCATGTTCTCAAATTCTATTCTTCCACGATTTCTACAATTAGAATCCAGCTTGAAGAATGAATTAAAACCTGCTCTATATTGGCCACGAAGAATAATTATAGACAAATTATACGAAAAAGGTCTCGGATTACTATTTGAAGACATGGGAGTTCCTGTGAAATATTGAAGATTCTTGTCAGTGGTTCATCAGCGTTAGAAACAAGACAAAACTTAATTATGAATATGGATTTTCATCTAGATCAAATAGGTATTTTCTTTTCATGGATTTAATTGAGAACGATAGACCGCGTAAGTTGTCTGAGTTTTTCAATTGAAGTATCTTCCGGAGCTGAGATGTTATGCTATGAATGTATTAGTCTCGGATCATATTGGTCCCAAAAATCATGCTATTACTCACAGTATTCAGTAGTTCTTTCAGTTCCTCTTGACTTAAATCATCTACTTTCATACCATTTGCAGATTCTGTTGATTCATCATTAATAGCATTTGGAGCAGCAGGGTTCTGATAGTGGTTCAACCATAAGTTCTTCTGGTAGATATAGACTACAGCAGAGGTGACTGCAGTTGCCGCTGCAACAACAATAATCTTTGTAACTGGTTTAAGACCTTTTGTCATTGTAGTTAGCAGCGTAGGAGAATGGAATGAAGAGGGAGATTCTCAACAACAAAGCAAGATATTATGTGGCTTGGAAGCACGTCATTTTTACTTTCTTTAAGGAAATTTATGGCAAATGTCATAAGTTATATCTTAATATTTTACATACAAATAGATACGTACATACATATATAGGGTATACAAAATATTTCAGCTATTTATTCATCATAGTTTAAAAAAGTACACTGCTGTATGGTGCAGTGGTATTACGCACAGGTTTCAACTTCCAATTGCATAGAGCACATGTATTTTGGCATTTTCCACTCAAAATCCATACATTCTATTACAATGCCCTGCACTAATATCCTTACTATATCATACCTACCACGGCACATCTGGTTTTTCCCATGGCCCTGCCATGTTTTCATAATATATCCCAACCAGTCATATCTAGAGTATATACGTGAAGCACAGAATACAACTCTCAGATAACAAGAAAAAAAAATACATAGGTACCCTACCTAGGTAGATGTGGTAGTTAAGTATGTATGGAATAATACAGGTACAATGATCTTGTCCAATCGTGAAAATCTTGAAATTAAACGGCAATGAAAAGAGATCAATTTCTGTATACGATTGGCTCAGGCATCGTGGAAAATACTAGTTTATAATATATCACGTCAACCAGATTTATATTTGGCGTTTCTTCTTCGTCTTCAATCCGAGTTCCCAATTTATCAATCTTAACTAAGGCAAGTGGTTTCTGAAGTTTCTGAATAGATCCACGTAATCTCTGATATTGACCAACGTTCAAAATTACATCTTTATCGTCAGAAAATAGAAACTCTCCTACTAGTTCGGAAACATTTTCTTGCTCTATTTCATTTATTGAAGTTTGAGAATCTAACGATAACCCATCCTCACCAACAAGTTGTTGATTTCCAACGTGAACAATTCCCTGAATTTCAAGAAGAGCAATTCCAGATGGAGTTTGAATAGTTTTGGGAAGATGAAGATTGCCTGAATCTCCAGAATATCTGAGTTTTGTAATAGTGGCAGTGGGCATAGTAGGTTGGTAATTTTACTATTGAAACCCCTGTTCTATTCACTTTTATTTTCTTGTCTAACTACAGGGTTAGGTTTCTCAGTTTTTCACAAAGGAAACTTCAACTTCGTCATGATGATCTTAATTATTTCAATATAAGCAATATATATCATGCTGAAGATGCATGCGAGCAACAATCTTTCAACATCTTTGCTAAATTTGTTGTTTGCTCAAACTATTTATAAGCACATTATTGATTTCCCTGACAGTTCTCCTAATAATACACCAGACTTTTTTCAACATCTATCTTCTTCTCTTAAAAGACATCCGCTCAACACATCATTCAATTTAAGCCCGTCCGGATGTCAATCTTTATATCATGCCCTTCTTCCTCATAGACATAATGCTACGTTGACTAATCTTGAAACTCTTCTTGGAAAGCTTTACGAAAGCTATAAACGTGATTGTACAGAAGCTGTAAATCAAGACGAAGTTGAATACACCAGATTGATTAATGAAATCGGAGAAATAGAAGAAGGGAAACGCACTGATGGAGAACTAGTAATGGAAATTCAAAAAATGCAGCTTCGAAGACAAATGAGATTAGAAATGGCCCAGCGTGAAATGAAGAAGCAAATACAGATTGAACGTGCTAAGAGTGAAGGTGTTGAAGAGCCTAAGATTGCTCCTGTTGAGAAACAAGGAAGCGAACCACCTAAGCTCGAATCATTGACTGATGTTAATTCTGTTCCACTGGAGGAATTAAAGAAAATTATTGTACCTTTCAATTCCAATCAACCGGTTTCTAACACGATTTTTGGAAAGAACAATTCTTCACCTGAACCTCAGATAAATAATACGAAGAATATACAGATGTCTGCTTCTCAGACTATAATATCCAATACGCCATCGGTTTCAATTAACCTCATTGAAAATTCTAGTTCAACTGTTGAGACCCAAAATCCTTCACGTACTGTTACATCTTCCCCTAAAACATCGGACAGTACAGTGATTAAATCTTGTTCCCAAACTAAAAATGTACCTGAAGGGTTGGAAAATAGTCCGACATCTTCTAGTGTTGAAAATCAAGCTAGAATAGAAATTAAGGATAACTTAAACAGTACTATTTCAGAATCAGTGGAAACAGAATCATGTAACTCAATTGTCGAAGTGCCTAGTAGTCTTGCAAATGATAAAAAGGTCATGGAAGAGACTACTAACAATACTACTGAACAAATTTCATTTAAGCAATCCCCGAGTACTACTATTCAAGTTTCAAAAGTTTTGGAGTCATTGGAACCCATTCACTCTGATGATGTAGGAAGTATTCCAGGGTCTCAGAACGGCAGATTTCAATCGACAAAGAAGGATTCGCTCATCATCCATGACACTATGACGATTCCCGAAATACCAACATCTGATATTCAAACGATTGATAACTCTGTTAGCGATGGTCAATTTGAGACAAATAGATCCAAGAATGAAGCTGAATTAAATGAATTAGTTATTGGTTTAAAACAGAATAACGTCAGTGAGGCCAAACCAGAATTGATTGAAAAACCATCTTTGGATTTAATTAATGACCCAGAAACTGTAATATTAAAAAAAACTTCTTCAAACGAATCCACAGCATTAAAATTTTCTGAAACTTCTATTTCTCAGAATTCATCAAATTTAGCTAATTCTATTGAAAACGAGAAACTTGACACAACAGAACTTTTTGACATGAAAGCGAATGAAAAGCTCACTTCTACAGAAAACAGCAGGCAGGAACAGGCGTGTATAACTACTGAAAAAATTGATATTGAAACTGAAGGATCATCATATCCTACACTTAATAATGGCACTGATGATCTACACAATAAATCTAGTCAAAAGGAAGAAAAATTGGGAGTAAAAATGTCGTCGCAGTTAGATGTCTCTGAGTTGAAAGCTGGATCATGGAAATTATCCAAGGATAAAGTCGGCTTTGAAACAGCCGATCTTAGCTTACAAAATGTTATTCACAAGACGGAACTTGTTTCTGATTCAGACGGACCCTTAGTGATAGAAGTGGATGAGCCTTGTGAATCACCCAAGCAGAAAAATGAGTTTAAATCACCGAGAAGGTCCAGTGGTACTATGGAAGAGCCAAAAGATGATGATGAGAAAGTCCTTCACATTAGTGGAGAAAAACAGACAACCAACGAAGCTCTTTCGAATTTACAGCCCGATTTTAATTCAAAAGCTAATTCTGAAAAGTTAAATGTAGAGGAAGAAAAACATATTGAGGGAGGAAAAGAAGAAATTCAAGAAAGAAACGATAGTAGTGATCATGGCAACGATGTGAAAAGTGAAGATACTAAGGTTGGAGAGGTTGACATAAGTTATGGTAGATTAACTCGTTCGGCTGCAGCTAAGATTGAAGCCGAGAAATTGCCTAAAACTCATCTATCCCGAGCATATAATAAGTCATCCCCCAGAGAAGAGATGTCTGAAAAGTTAAAGGAAGAAGAAGAACATGATGAAGAGGAAGAAAACGAACCTGAAAGCGGGAAAGACGATGAAAAAGAATCAACAAGGGAAGAAAAGACAAGTCGCAAAAGACCAACTCGGGAGAGACGAGAATCTGCTCGTATTAAGAGGGCTAAAATTAAAGAAGCCAATAGTCCTGGGCCTAGAATGGAAGAACAGGAATCGACATCTGAAGAAGACAGTTCTTCAATGGAACAACCCCCTACAAGTCGGACTAGAGCTATGTCAAATAAAAAGAAGTCTACACCTACACCTAACCGTAGGTTTCAGACTATGGTTAACCCACTGTTGTCTAATATTGCATCAAATCGAAGCGCGTCATTTTTTTCTCATGCTGTGAATCCTAATGATGCCCCAAACTATTATAGTTTGATTTATGATCCAACTGACATTAAAACAATCAAAGCTCAGGTAAAAGATGGTAAAATTAAAGATACAAATGAACTGGAGAGAGAAATACAACGTATGTTTGCGAATGCCGTTATGTACAACGGATGGGATAGTGATGTTTCGATATGGACAAGAGAGATGCAATCCGACACAGAAACTCAACTAGCTATTTTTAGAGGTGCAGAGAATCGTAAAAAAGATTAACACTGTAGATTGATAAATCGGTATGTAGTTATGTATGTACTAATATATATAATGAATTTGATGACCCTGCATATAAATGTGATAGCCTTGTATTCATTTTTAATCATGCTACATCTGTACATTGTTGCTTACCGACTATAATACGTAAACATTCAAGATAGTTATGAAGAGTTGGGAAACTCAAGTATCAGTCACATTTTGATCCATCTTAAAATATGAGGAAATGATGATTCTTTATACCATTTGAACAAATATTGGTTTAATTATGCAATAAAATTCTATATCGAGTAGTTTTCGAGATCTAATTAATTTGTTTGAGCAGAAAAAGAATTTGGTGTAGATTCGGGGTCATCATAAATAGAAAAAAAATCATTAGAGTCTTCTAAAAATTTGAATACCCAGGAAGAATTATCAGAGGTATCAGTAAAATCATGAACATGAAGGGGAGGAATATTTTCTTTGTTGCCATTGGGTGTCTTTTTTTGATCAGCTTTTGGTTTTTCTATCTTTGAAGTATTGCCATTTGAACTTAGGAGAACACGTTTTGCACGAGCAGAATTTTGCGCCAGTAAAGTAGCAATCGAAGGTCCTACGTATTGATCTGAGTTTTTTTTAAATTTGGACTTCACTTTACGCGATCCAAGTGAACGTTCTGAATCATTGTTCCAAAGAGATTCTGGTCTCATCTCACCCTTAGTTTTGAGCCAGATACCGCAGGGATTGCAAAATACTCTTTCGATGTTATTGACACGAGCACGCCTCATGGTCTTATGCACTCGTTGGCAGTTGTCACAACTAACAGGTTCCTCCATATGGATTGACGTGGAAGAACGCGTAATATTAGACGGGAGAGAATTGATTATTGGGAAGCTTTCGGAAGACTTGTTATAAGTAGATGAGATATAGTCGGGATCGTCCGAGAAAGATGAGTAGGTAATAGGAGAAGAATATATAGGTTCTGAAACAATAGAAGATAAAGGTGAGGATGCAAAACTCGTGGGTGATAACTTTTGCTTTTTCGAAACACTTTCTTCTGATGGTTCATTCCGTTTTCGTGAAGCAAATCGCGTAACATAAGATGTCCACTCTGGATGATGAAAATCTTGCGGCAAAAACTTTGATAAGTCGCAATACAACTGAATTGAATTGAGATATTCTCTCTGACTAAAAGTAGGGGTTGGCTTTAGTTGCAGAGTCACTTCCAATGAACTATTATCATTTATCTTTCCAACAACAAGCTTTTTTGGATTTTGATTCAAATTCAGCCATGAAAACATACCATGACCCACCAAAGGATCACCTTTCTCAGAAAAATCTTTTGTATAGACAACGTAGTCGGCAGTGTTGAGATCTGCAATTATTTCTGGTGACGCGTCAATCACACTTTTCAGGCAGTTTTGAATATCAATGAGCCCAAAAGATGTATTGAGAATGCGAACTTGAATCTCTGGTGATCTTGCAAGACATCTCTGTTCACCTAACATGTAAAAAACCTTCAATGTCATCATGCAAGTATTGATATCGAATAAATCCATTTTAAAAGTGACGAAGGGAAGACTGTATGAAAAGGAGGAAAGGAATTTTTGAGGAAAAAGTAGTAGAGTCCAGAGCAGAGTAGTAATTTAGTGGAGAGAGAGAAGGAGAAAGAAAGAGAAATATATATAAAATAAGAAAATTTCATAAAAGAGACATAAATTTAAAACGCGTTCAAATTTAACGTGAAAAACACGAAATAGAAGGTAAAAATACCGAAATAAATTAAAATAGAAAAAAGTGTTAACCGTGGTGGGTATCCTAATAATAATAATAATTTAATTTTGAATCGCGTTTTCCACTTTACCCTAATTTGGACGTGTCATGCCGCGCTCCAGCGTGAAAATAATCAACATGGAAAAAAAAAGGCAGCGATCAGAATTTTGTCGTACATAATCCCTGAGATACATACATACTCATGTATGACTGCAGTCCCTACTTACATCTTTTTTTTATTTATTGGGACAATTTTATTTCAGCTTTGTGCTGTATGTGACATACATGTGTGTGTACATACCGAAATACATACCTGCTTGTGATAAAAGTGCATATTAAAATTATAGAGTTCTACATTGTTTTATATTTTGCAACAATTGTAATATAAGACAAACCCCAACATGTCATAGCAATATTCATACCCATACTACCAAACTTCCTTACCTCTGTTTTCATATACTCATCAATTCAGTAACATACATCGCACTACACCATTCATACATTCACAGACTATTGCTACAGAATTCTCTGGCTAGAAATGGAGCTTTTGAACATTTAGTTTTTAGATGTTTAGAAATTATATATGAACGATAAAATCAATATATTGCTTCCAACATTCTATCCTTTTTCCTTGTCCTTTCACTTTTCTCTTCTTCTTCTCTATCCTCACTTGCTGTAGTTGTCTTGACTAGTTGACTTTTTTTTTAAAATTTCTATAGGATATACTACATACATAGGTAGGTACTTGCAATGATTTTACTATGGAAAAACAAGAGACAAAACTAAACATGCGCTTTCATTGTTTTGGCAAAAAACATATGATTCCGCCCATATATCCACGGGTAGATACATACCTAGGTACCTAGGGATCTGTCTACCTATGATTCTTGTTCATTCATACATATATATCTTTATTAATAATGAAGCCTGCAAAATCTATGCCCATGAAAGTAATTTACTTAAAAATTTGTGAAGAATATCAATGTTATTTCAATTTCAATTTTCTCAATTAATTAAGAATATTATCAATAATATATCACAATATTAAACAAAAAATATAAAACTATAAAGTGAAATTAGATCATCTTGATGGCCAACAAAATAATGCGTTTTTGATAGAGATCATTAAATTATGGTCCTCAAATATGCTGGTATGTGTTTATCAAATGATTTTCATTGCAACATAATATATTCTAGTAGCAGTTACCGATTTTCTTGCTCTTGATATAATTTATTCGTTCATTCCTACGTTTGATCCTTTTACATCATATATTGAAATTGGTCAAATTTTTCATTCATTGAAGTTCGAAGTACTTTTTTAGTGTTCCTAACATCACAGTATTTTAGTATTTAGGCATATATGCCCCACCTAACTGATTATCTAGATACTGGCTTAAGTATACATATTTGAAGAGTATGAATAACTGGTTTCGAAGTGCTGAGTGTAGTAAAATCATAGGTAGGCATGTATATAATTTTAGGTTAATTTTTTGGTTCGTTTTTTTCCGTCTTAATTTTTCTTACTCCTTTCAAATAGTATTTACCCAAACCTTTTTCCACTCGAGGATCGACAAATTTATCTAATGTCAAGATTTAGGGTACGAAAGCGTATAGCAAAGGTTATTGTAGAACGTGATGCTGATATAATTGACGTTTCGGACACTCCCTCTGAGAGACTTTCTACAAGCTCAGAACGAGAATCTTCTGTTGTTAAGAGTACCATGATTTCAACCAACTGGCAACCAAAGCAACCAGACCAACTCGAAATGTTAGACTTTTCGGAAGCAGTTGTCAAACCAGATGGAATTCTTTACATGAAAGATGGAACAAAATTTTCACCAGAAGGTTTGTATTTAAACTCTTCAAGTCTTTTTATATGTTAACCAATATAGATCATGTTTATCTTATTGCTGAGCCTCCTGGTGACCCTTACTATATTGCTCGAATAATGGAGTTTCTATATGAACCAGAGGAATTAGAAAATAGTGGTTTAAAGCCTAAAAAAAGAAGGATATCTAATCCCCCTTCCATCGCTGCAAAAAATTACATGGTAAGGGTAAACTGGTTCTACAGACCTAAAGATATCTCAAAGAAATCATTGGACTCACGACTATTATATGTCACCATGAATTCCGAGATATGTCCCATAGCAAGTATTCGAGGGAAATGCACAGTCACTCATAGGGATCACATTGAAAATTTTGATGCCTACAGAAAACTTCCCGATTGTTTTTGGTTTGACAAATTATTTGATCGTTACATACAAGCGCAATTTGACGCAGTCCCAACTGAAAAAATAATCAACATCCCAGTTAAAGCTCAACAGGTTCTTTGTGAGCGGTTTAAATTTGCCATAATTGAAAAAGGTAGAGCAAAAGATCTTTGCGCTGTCCCAAAATATTGCGCACAATGTAGTCAATGGTGTTCTCCTGATGATAGCGTTGAATGTGCACATTGTAAGATGGATTACCATATGATCTGTGTCAATCCGCCTCTTTCCAAGAAGCCAACTAAGGGATTTGGTTGGTCTTGCGCTACATGTAGTGGTGCGCATGAAATAAAACTGTTGGAGCAGCGTGGCATTGATATATCAAAAGTATCTACATCGCCATCTGTCAATATCACTACCACTAATCAAAGTGATCCTCCACAAATGACAAGGTCAGAACAACTATCTGTGGCATTTGATGGCAAATTCAAATCACAGTTATTGACGAAGGAACAGAAGCATCAATTGAAATTATGGCCGTTTAGATACTTAGGTGTACATGCCAAAATTGAGGATGTTCTAGATATGGATGATAGAATATATCCACGAGCCGCTTCTCGACTTGGAACAAAACATCAATGTACGGTACCAGATTGGCCGGGACGTCCTGTGGTGTACTACGAAGCTAAAACAGTTGACAAAAAGAGACGCGGAAAATCAATAAGTAAACCAGACAAAGAACCACCTAAATTAATTTCAGAATTGAATAATAATCTTGATACAGCTGCAAAATTAAATCAACTTCTGACTACAGATAAAAAGAAAAGACCCCCGTGGCTTCAAGAAGCATACATTGGGTATGAGGAAAGGGGTGGTGATTCGACTTCAACCTTAATGTGGACTATGCCAAAAGATAACCGAATTAATGTTGATGAGTTTGTTCATAAATTTGCATCACCTCTTGCTCTTTCTATAGGTGTTGAAAGTTACACTCCAAATTTTCTTGACGCATGCCTCAAAGCTTTTTTAGATACGGGCTACAATTGTGATAAAGCGTGTGAAAAAATCAACCTTTTGACGAGGGATATTCTTAGGGAACCAACATTAACTGAAGAAGAGATTCAGCGTTTTGAGGAAGGTGTTAAAATCTTTGGAAGTGAGCTTCATGAGGTTTATAAAGTAGTCAAAACCAAACCTTCGGCAGATATAGTACGATTTTATTATTTATGGAAAAAAACCCCTAATGGACATCTTATATGGGGTAATTTTGAAGGTAGAAAATATAAAATGAGGCCAAAACATGCTAGAAAAGATGGTGAATTGGTTGATGCTGTTGCCGATGATCATGATGATTCTAAATTTGATATTTTGAAAGCCGAATCTATGGGTAAAACATTTATTTGCAAGCATTGTAAAACAACTGAGTCTGATATTTGGGAAAGAGCACCAGGATATCTCGCAGTAGCTGATGAACCAATAATTCAGGCATTATGTTTAAGATGTGCAAGGCTATGGAGAAGATACGCTTGTGTTTGGGAAGCGCCGGATGAAGTATTAAAAAAGATACCTGTTAAAGCTGGATATACCAAGAAAAGGCCTCTTGTCGAAGAAGAACTTCTTGAAGACGCGATTGCAATCAGAGATTGTCTTAGAAATAAGAGATTGAAAACTGATATTTCTCTGACCAAGAGGAGGAAAAGAAAACTAGGAAATGATCGAACTAGTGCAGAAAGAAAGTCCTCCTTAGAGGACTGCAAAATATCAAGGGCTAAAGTTAAGTCAGACTCGTCGACTAGGACAGTTTCAAACACGAAAAGCTCAACCTCGACACCCGTTTTAACAATAAGTTCAAAAAACCAAGGGCGAAAATCTAGACAAGACTCTCGGAAAGGACTTCATGGAAAAGACGCAAAAAACGAAGATATTGAATTTACAACCAGTGCTGAATCAGACATAAAATTTTCTGATATGGAACCAAAAGAAGATTCTCCTCCACATGAAAACAAATTATCTGTTGATGGGATGAAGGCAGATTCTGTAATATCATTTAAGTCACTTACAAGACCTATATCATTAAATTCTTCTCCTTCTGATACGGAACATAAATCCAAGGTATTCCATGATCAATTTTATCCTATCCCTGATATTTCAATGGTATTTAGAGAATGCTCAGTTTGTCGTTCATTAGAACCTCATGCAGATCAAGTTAAATGCAAAAATTGCGGTGTCAATGTTCATAAGCAATGTTATGGTATTTTTGGTGATATAGATGAAAATTGGAGATGTGATGCATGTTGCAATGATCAAAATCCAGTTATAAAACCAGTTTATGATTGTATCCTATGTCCTGTCAGAGAATATCAATACATTCGATCTGTTTATGGTGATCGAGATATAGTTCCAGATGCCATGAAACGAACCGCAGGAAATAACTGGGCACATGTTACTTGCTCTATATGGAATGAATGTGTTCGTTTTGGCGATCCATCAAAATTTCAGCCTGCTTTTGAGATAGTTGAAAACAAGTTTAAGTGTATTGGTGAATGTTTGGAATGTAATAAACAGGGGATAGTTGCTAAATGTGCTACTTGTTCTGCTTCTTATCATATTGGATGTGCTCGTGCCAGAAAGTTTCCTTTTCGACTGATGATAGATAAAAATCCTAAAGATGGCGCCAAAACAATTAGATTCCAGGGTAACTCTGTCGTTGTTAAACCAGTTTTTGTATGTTCAGCATCTGAATTAAAACCGAATATGATTGATCCCCAGACAAAAGATTTTGATACAGGTAAACCTTTGATTACTTTATATACACAGTTCTACAAAAACCATGATACTGTTAATATAAGGAATGAAGAATCATCGGCACTTTCTCAAATCAATTTTTCTGCTATATCTCCTACTCATAAATTGAATGGTATTTCTTCCGTTAACTACAAATACAAATGTATGGATTGTGGAGTCCTGTCATCACCATCTTGGTGGGAAGATAATGGGAAATACAGGTGTCATAAGTGCTATTGGAAATTGAAAGATCCTAAACAATTCAACTGTTTGTACAAGCATGTAAAACTCTCATCCCAAGACTGACCTCAGATTAAGAGACGCTAAATACCGAGGTATAAAGTTGACCTGTTATGTGTATATTTTTCACCAGTTCTTAATTCGAATTCCTGGATTCTTTTTTTGGCAACAATCAAAAGTTAACGATGCAAGTACATGCCTGTAAACTCGACCTTTTATTTATTGTTTTATGTCATTTATTATTTTATTTTACTGGTACCAAGTAGGTCCATACTATTGAGATAAGGAAAACTTGATATAACAAACAACTTTTGACGTAAATACCCGTATATACTACAAAATGTCGTCAACATTGTAGGAAAGAGATTATTACCATCTGAAAACGGCAATCAATTTACACTCGAAAATACATACTGATGGAGTTAGACTCTGTTGTTGTGAATTTCAAACTACGGATGTGACAGTGAATGTGTACAAGGTTTATTTACGAAGGGAAACTAGTCAAGCCTTTAGAGACTTATTGCTTAACCTTTGTAAAATCCCTCAGAGAGCCCATCTATTTATATTCCACTCCTATCCACGCATTCTTAACTACACAACTCATAAAGCATTATTATCGAATTCTGAAAAAAGACAAGAAAAGAAAAAAGAGAAAAAAAATTAAAAAATTAAAAATTTTTAAAAGAAGAAAAAGATAAAAAGAAAATCAAATATTATAATGAATCTGATACTAACACTGCTAGAATCCCCCTCTGCGATGACGCTGCAGGACAACAACTCTAGTTCTCATGATGATACTGCTGGTGAAGAAGGTGGCTTAAAAGAGATGCTGAGGTAGAAAGATACGTCAGAACGAGTAGGGTAGCCATGGATTGATTAGGATATTTGAGGAAGATAGAGAAAGAAGAGAGATTGTGGAAACTTAGAAAAAAAATACTTTGATGGGTTGGATGGTGATATGAAAGATGACTATAAAGAATTTTAAAGACAGAAAAAACAATGTGATACAAGGAAGTAACGGGTAGTGGAGATAATGTCCCCACAGCAAAGACTTCAGGCTCAAAATTACGGAAACTTATGAAGAAACATGATAGAAACACCCTTAACAGAATTGTTCAACTTAGATCTAGTTGTGGTAAGTTTGGCGACTACCACAGGAAAAGACGAGTTTCTATGGAAGACTACAAATGCCAATGCGGACAAGACGAAACAGCGACGCATGCGTTGACAGAATGTACAGTGTACGAAAGCAATACGTCGGTCTTAGGAAGAATATCTGAAGATTTAAAGGTATCCGAGCTGCTTAACACAACAAAAATGATTGAAGCATTTATCCAAAAAATGCAGTAATAAATGAAAAAGTCAAAAGAACAAAATATGTATTAATAGTTGACAAGGCGAAGAGATCACAACCATGATGGATATTACAGCCAACATGGTGTAATTCAGAGAAATAAAGGTTCTAGTCAATAAAAATAAAATACTGTCCATGGTATTAGAGGGAGGACTATCGAGAGATTTTCTCCTCCTAGTAAAGAGATTTCTGAAGTTTAAAGCAGTTGAATTTCGCGATGGTGACTACAAGATGGGAAAGGGTAAAATATCATGGAAAGTATGTAAAATTCTTTGTTATATAATCAGTTTGTATTTTGTATACTCAGTCGATGCTATTGAATTAGATTAATTAAAATAAAATTAAACTATTTTTTTTATCTGAGAGTTGCATTCTTGTTAAATGTATATACCGTAGATATGGCATGATGGTATATATTATGAAAACATGGCGAGGTTATGGAGAAAACCAGGAACCAGATGTACTGCGGTAAGTATGACATAGTAAAAATGTTAACGCAGGATGCTGTAATACAGGTATTAAGATGTACCTACCTACCTACCTATTATTGTTAACATCTGGAATTATAAAATCGATAGCACATTGTGTTATGTTGACTGAACTACAAATGCTATGTACATATGTACCTAGGTATGTTAGCAAGAAATATTTAACAAAATTTTAACTTTTCAGGGACAAAAAGTAAAAAATTATTTCTTCTTGGTAAAAGAGTTTTTATCCAAATTATAAATGTCTCTTTTCTGGGACAAATTTTTTTATTTTAGTAGGTGACTCAAAATGGGTTAACTTCGACTGAAATCCTGTTCCAAACCGCTGAATTTACTTTTACTTTTAAACACATATAAACTGATTTTTACAGCTATATGTTTCTCTCTTATATTCTATTATGGCTTTCCTTGTGACGCATAATACCAATGTATTTCCATAGATTACTTCTCTTCACTCTCCTTTTTTCAATTCCAGAACAAATCAATCCTTATTTCTTACTTGCTCCACCGGCTGTGCAATTGAAAGATTCATCTAAGTTGTTGTTTTTTTGGTGGAAAATCAAGCATACGCTTTGGGTGTGTAGAGTTAAATCATGAAAGAGGATATACAAATTTTATGGAGAAGGACCAATTTTCTCAACATTAAAGTAACAAATACTTTGAAATATATACAAAATATAAATTTTAAATATTACAAAATATAAATTTTAAATATTACAAAATATATATAAGACATAATATAAAGAATTTTTATCTTCTTCTATTTGCCACAATAGTTGACGGCCTTCTTCAGTGAATTTTTAATTGAACAAGTTCTTATGCTTCACATTGATTGTTGTTTTTGCGTAGACATAATCAGTGGTTAATTCCAACAATCTTTCCCCTAGTTTCCTGTAGTGTAATACACATCACTCATAGACGTTTCACTAAATAATGACAGAACTAAAGGCTCAGGGGTATAATATATATACCGTTATAGAGATATGCTCTTTTAACAATTCTCATGTGTGGTAATTTTCATTGTCTTGGTTTTTCATTTAACACATCCAAAAATACGGTATCACTACTGGACCTCTTTGGCTCAACAAAAAAACTATACTAAGCGCAAATCATAAAGTGCATAAGACAATTTCAAGCAAAAAATATATCAAAGATGTCGTAGTTCTCTTTGTTTTAAAATCAATCACTTATTCAAACATGTTGAAAGTATACCATGAACCAGTCATCATTAAAACACCATTAACCAAGCAAACACATTTAGATATTGTTATATCTTTTTCTTCGTTCACCAATATTTATTAAAACAACATGCAAGTAACCACATCATCTTAGAATTATATTCAAAAATAAAGTAAATTTTGTTTGCTGTAAAGAATGCATATAACTTCTTATTGTTGGAAAGTCACAATTTACATTTCCTAACTCCCCATTTTTATTTTATGTATTTTTTAATGTTTCAAGACACATCATGTAGGATATTAGAAATATGATAAAGTCTGCTACAAGAAATATACACGAAAGTGAAAATAGTAACATGATGAAATGATCAATATAAACAAACAATCTTACTATGATGAACTTGCACTACTTCCAACAATAACTAAATTCATTATAAATCAGGATTGAAATTCAAACCTCGGAAAGCTACAAAATGTACTTATCAATGGTATTGAACTTCTTGAGATATGTAACTTAGAGGTACAGAATTCTGTTTTTGAAAAAGGTGAAAATGATTATTTATATAAAAACTATGTCTTCCCCAATGCATAATTCCACGGCAAATTAATTTGGTGAAGCTTGACTTGTACTCTGTGAGGAATGAAAAATTTTTTTTCTCAACAATTTTCCAAATGGCAATTTTTGTAGTATCCAAATTACAATTCATTAGTAAAAGATGTTATAAAATAATGAAAACGAAAATTGCTACTGCAATTGATAGTTAAATATCACATTATTATGCCCTATTTTTACTCAGAAACATTCAATTAAATGTTTTGGTCACAAGTTTCTACTTTGTTAATCTATTGTTAGATACCATTATCCTAACATGAGGAAGAACCACTGGGATCCTGACATCTATCCATGAATTTCGACATTATTAGACACTTCCTACAATTGATAGATACTTGTGTTAGTGGATCTGGCTGTATAAAATTTGATAATATAACGATTCAACTTTGTTTAATAATACTTCCCATGTTCAGGTTACTTTTAATCTCAATTCTACTCTTTTGATCATCCTTGCTATGTCAGTTCTGGCCTATTTCCGTAAATTAATTAGAATAACAGGTTGTCAAGATGTTGCAATAGAATTGTCAACTGCCAAGAGAGATCCAGATATAATGTGAATAATATCACTGAATCAGATTCCAAATCTTTAATTGTTTTTTTGGAGTATATACCGGCTTCCTGATGAGGTGTCGAGAGCCCAAAATGGAACTTAAAATATTTTGTGTCCGCAAGAATCCATCATCCTCCAAGGATTATCATAGTTCAGGATTTTATAGTAGAACACTATATATCTTTAATTTACATCAAGACGCTTGCTAGTGATTCCTCCAATATTAGTCTGACGAAAATTTTTGGTACCTCGATCTAAATTCTTGCACTATAGTTACAAATAGATTAATTACTAAGAAATTTTCGTAGTTGATTCCCGTTTTATGGAATTTAAAACTTTGTAGGTGGCATAGTGATAGTGACTTTTATTAATGTTTTTTGTCTTTGTTTTGTCTTGTATATGCAGTCCCAAATATTCCCATTATACAGTACAACTTTATCAAATCGCAGCAGGGCAATAAGTGGGGGGAGTGAATCACTTCAAATCATTACTAAAAATCAACTAATAATAAATTAATTTATTACATTTTTATAGAATAATAAAATATGTTCATTAATGGTTTGATTTAATGTAACAATTTATATTAATTTTTCATATTTTTCTTGTTAACATTTGAACACAGTTGATAAAGATAAAAGTTTCTTTTAAGCGACATAAAAAATGAAATTGTTTGAAATATTTGAAAATACAATTTTATATCTGTATCTAAAGTAATTATGAGCAAATATTCATGTAATACTAATCAAAATTTATAAGGAAACATCAGAAACATACAAATATTTATGTTCTAGCCCACTCAAAACTAGAAATCCTACCAGTCATCGTAGGTGAATTGCGCGTCTGGAATAAGGTAAATTTCCAAATTAGGAAGAAAGGTATTATGGGAGACGACTGCAAATAGATGATTGGATAATTGGCGCCCGAACAAAACTCCCAACCTTTTTTTCTTTTTCTTCTTCTTGCTTCCTTGTATTCCTCTTTTTTCTTTCAAGTATTTTGAGTATTAAGTCATCATCCGCATACAGTTTACTGCAATGGTCTTCTAATCAAATAACGGAAATGTCAAATTATAAATGCGGTATTTAGAATCACGTGATCTATGAAGCAGTGAGACCTTTTTAATTTGGCTGCCGAGTAGTGATGAATGGCTGACTGGTTACTTTTCAACTATAATTGAGGTGAAGGCATTGGTATCTTTTGAATATTAAGGTGAGTTTTAACGTGTTAATGTCGATTAATAATTGTTAGAAACATTTACAAGTATAGAAATAGTCAATTGCAAGGATATCGGCTAAAGCTTGCAAGAATTTTACAATTTGAGGTATGTATTATTATGGCGAAGTTGGTTAATAATTGACAATAACATTTAAAGGTATAGATGTTGAATTGGTATGTACAATTTTTGCGAACAAGATTGATCCATTAGCTTATGTTGATTTATCATTTATCGCGCTTATTATATGATGTTTGAGTCTCTCGGGTTACATGTATTTTCTCTTGTTAATTAAGCTGCTCTTTCAATGGTTCAAATTTTCTTTGCATGGTTTTTATTGTTGCATAAATTCTTGGATAGTTGATCTATTTGATCTAACGGTCTGTTGAATTAGTTATTCTGCTGATATGATGGGATTACTTCTGATTTGTTGGCAATCTATAATCTTCAGTAGCTTTTATATACTATTTTAAATGTGTAAATAATTTTGTATAAGTTGTGGGTACTAATAAAAAGAATCAATTTAATATTCAAATATTTCGAAATATGAATGCTATCCAGATGTTGTAATAATTACTAGCACGAAGAAATCAGAACATAGATGAATTCAAAGGCTCTGATAAAATGTAACGAGGGAGGAAACTACGATTTAGGATGAAAAGTCAAGAATCGGACAGTAATCAATTTCCTGATAACTTAGCGCAGAATGCCTGATATGAGCCGTTCGCTAAAATCAAAGCCGGGATGTCATCTATCACTCCCAGAACAGACAAAATTAGAGAATATTTTTCTTTTTAAGGTACCTAGGTAAGTTGATCCTTTCATAAATCTTATGTGTATTATTTACTTATTCAATATACTATAAACTTGCAGTCAAATTAAATCCTGATATTGGTTGTTAAATGGACAGGAGCCAGAAAAAAACATTTATCATTTACAATATAAATTGTACTATTAATCAAATCTATAAAAAAGTATACACATTAATTTTATATCATAAAATTAATAGTATCCATTTTTCAAAGCTTTTTGAATTCTGTCTATTTCATTCAAGCTAGTAGCTTGCTTCAAACTTTGTCGTAATCGTTCTTTATCATCTTCAGTAAGTTTTTGCACGGGACGACTTGACATACTGGGATCTGAAACTATGTATCCCTTACCAGCAACTGCTGATTGACTCATTATATCTAAAGCCATTTGAGATGGAGAGTCAATACTTCCAAAAAGATCTTTCGCTCTAATTCGTTCGGCATTCTTAACCCGTTCAAAATCCAACATTCGAATTCCTGGATTCCTCCAAAGAACCCAACTTCTGTAATGTTCATGACGAGTAACTGGATTATTTAACAGGGAAACAAACGTTAAATGCTGAAGACCAGTTAAGGAATTTAGTTCTGAAAGTTGTGATATTTGGTTGTTAGTAAGAACAATAGTATGAAGATTTGGAATAGACTGGTATAAGGCGCTATCGATATGATTAATACGGTTATTGGCAAAATGGAGACATCGTAACCGGAAAAGACGTGGAAAATTTTGAACAGAACGAATTGCATTGTCTGTAAAATCAAAACTATCATAGAGGTCTCGTGTGATTCCTAGATTTTCAATAATAGGAATGTTGTGGCCTAAATCCAAAAATTAGTATGCATACATATATAGATACATATATACGTGGAAGCAAAAGGAAAACAACGAGATTAAATACCTCTAAGCACCAGTTCTCTATCTCCTACTGGATTTATACGCGATGGGGAAGAAAGAAGTAGATCCGGCGTTAGCTTCATTGTTTAATAATAATTATTTGGTATGTGTCACAGATCGAAGGTTTGGGGGAAAGTACAGAAGAGAAAAATATTCCCAAGATTGAAATCTTTGTTTTCCACCACTTCCTCTCAAATTTCATTTCGTTCCCAAATTCAAATCACCCTACTATTAATTTTCGAGAACTTTTAAACCTTGGAAGATATATTCAAACTTTAAGCAGATATACATCATGGAGTTTTATAATGCAGTGTGAAAGATTGAATTATTTTTTTAATGAAACTGGTAAAACGAATTATTTTCAATTTTTTTTTCTGAAAGGGATTTTAGTAATAACTGCAGGCAGGTATGACACGTAGACCAGGCAAATTGACGAACGTAATGACGTTTTGGATTGGACACATAATCCCAAACCTAGAGAGAGTCTTTTGAGAAGTCGGGTGATGTAAAAGAGGTGTATTTACATTTCATTGAACTTGCACTCTACGATATATAAAAGTGATGAAGTTCTAACCAATTCAGTTGACGTAATAACCGAGATAGAAAGTTTTAAATTGGAAAAATCTAATTCAATACTTTTCTTGTTTTATATGTAAATACCTACATATGTGGGTGGGTAGTTGGGGAAATTTTTTCTTTGAGAGTAATTGCTAACTAATATTTTAAGTTTAAGGGAATTATACTTATATTTTTGGTATTAACTGAGAATGTTTCGTCTCACTGATTTTTCATCGTAGGTTAATCATATATCACTGTGCAGTTGAAATGTGTGCGGCGCAAATAATATTGATATGGTGTTGCTCTAGTGTGGAAAATGGTACTTTTGACGAATTGTTTTGATCTTGTGTTTGATTATCTATTTCGTATTGGTGACGTTGCTCATATTTTTGAATTTTATCAACTTCTTAGTCATTTCCTAAAACTATATTGTTATTAAGTCAATATTCTAGTCTTTTTCGTCCCTCTACGTTTCATCTGAAACTAGATTTTTTTATTGAGGCATATGATTATTTTAAAATTTCAATGCGATTTGAATCCCGGGATGATATAGATTAATTATACCAATGAAAAAATGTCACGAGAGAAGAACTCTTATTTTTCTTTTGGTAATTATGATACTGTTGTAAAGAGTTTGTAAAATTTTGATCATTTATAACGTTTTTATTATTTTCCTTTCACTCTCCTTTGAAATTCTTTTCTCGATATCTTTTAACTTTTGTTCTCATGCCAGAAGTTCAATTCTTTTTTGATTTCTGATTAAACTTGTATCTCAATTTTACGAAGCTTGTTTTCTTCATGGGCTAGATTATCTTTCTTTATCTTATAAGACTGAGCAGCAACATGTTCTGAATTTGATGACCCTGTATCGTTGAGGTTTTGTAAAAGTTTCTCAGTCTGATAAGATTAATACAAAAAGTCAAGTGTAAGAACTTTCAAATCAGCTAAGTGAGTTCCTGAAATAGCTGCACAAAGGTAAACATAATCAGTAACACGAGGATCTTCAATATTAACTGACCCCATAGGTATTCTCTTCTTCATATAAGTTTATTTGATCCGGGTAAAGATATTAGTGTTGTAGATGTTACAACAGCAAATGGAAGTAATGACTTAAAATGTGAATTTTCCTTGATAATTTTGAAATCGTCTTCCTCCTTATGAAAAATTGTAAAACTCAATATCATGATTAATCATTTAGATAAAATCAGTTCAGTTTTAGTCAAACTATCGGCTCTTCCAATAACTGGAATTATGTTCACTCTTTTTGACAACCTTTTCATTAACTCAATATTCAATCTTCCTGCACTGGGCTCAATAAAACAAAGTAATAGATGAACTCTGTCGCCTTTAAGTATAGGGTTTCTTCTTATTCTACTTTCCTCATCCAAAATTTCGTCGTATTGGGCTCTATGTTAAACCTAAAACTGTTTTCATTGTTGATATAAGCCAGGAGTCGACAAGTCGACAAAAGTCAAAAAACCATGAGTCCCACACCTTTCATCAATATTGTTATGTACCGGAGTTATTTTGATTTCTTTCTTAAATGTGCTTTTGGTGTATCAAAAATAGGAGATTCACTATCTAAATACAAATGCCCACTTCCATTTTCAGTGTAATGGTCCATGACAGTCGAACTTGAAATTGAAGATCGCGTTTGTGACCCAAGTGAAGTTGCTTGTTGCTTCGTGAGACAATGCGACCACTTAGGGTATTTACGTAGTTCTTCCTATTCCTGATATACCACAGACCATAATTGTAAAATGTACATCATTCTTCTGAAGCTTTTTACGCGACATCTCGTCCTCCACTGAATTTTGAGGTGTTGTCATATAAGAACGCATCATTGTTACTTGCAAAGAAATCTAGTTACTAGCATAAAACAAAACCAGTACAGAAATGAAACCAATAAAGACTTATGTAGATAGGTACCTAGGTAGGTAGGTAGGTATGTAAGTACTCAGGAATTTATGTATATTTGAAGTGAGGTCAAAGAAAACTAAGAATAATGCCGGAAAAAAGTTCACGACGGGAAATTAAAAATTGCCTTTTAATTTTTGAGTCACTTTTTTATTATTCTTTCAATTTTATTTGATTAGTCTTTGAAGATTGATATCTTCCAAACCGACCTGCGTACCCTGATATCTGCATAACTTCAAATCTTCCGACTATGTACCTACCTATGTTCCTATCTATGTAGGTAGGTTTTTAGGTAGGCCCATAGGTAGGAACGTCTAATTTTTTTATTTTAGCTTTATTTTGCTATGTTGTTTATGCAATTTTAGTTAATAAATTTGTGTATAAAACATAGATACGTTGTTTTGAAAATTTTAACCTTGAGGATTTACGTCTTCAAATGTTCATAGGACAGACCCGTAATATGTACTGCATACTATGTACATTACGTAGTAAATGTACGAGTGTTAATTGATTTCCAAAAGTAGAAGTTAATCAGGTACAATGCATAGTTTGTGTACCGAATACTATACAACATGCTTTTAAAAAAATAAAAGGAAATAAAAAAAAAATACTGGTTCAAACTTGAAGCTGTGAAATAAAAAATGTCATACTAGTTTGCATATATGAACATTTTATGTATTTACATTTGTAGCACAAAAATTGGAAGACCCATGCTTAAATACTTGAAGTCAATTTGGACTATACAGAGTCATTTAATCATATTGTATTTTAAAGATAATGATTTTGTTCGTTTTGTCTCTTCTAAAACATAGCAGAGAGATCCTTTCAACCCAATTTTTTCCTGAACAAAACGAGCCTTGATAAAATTCTATCTTATAGGTTCTTATGCAAAAAATAAGTTTAAACATAAACAATTAGTGTGGTTGCTGGGAGGTAGTAGTTGTATTATGAAGACAAAAAGCGTTGTAAAAATCAATTTAAATTGATTTTAAAGGATCTTTTGATCAAAATCATAAAGAAGAACTCTAGACTGATATCATGATCATTACAAAATTTACAATAATAACCATCTTTAGATATATGTTTGACTATGAACTCTATCATTTCTTCCCACTAATTCTAATTACAAAAAAGTAAAAGTATATAATGACCCTTGAAATCTGATCCTTTGTCATCATTGTAATACCTTGCGAAAAAAACCCTTTCAAAATTTGTGCTGAAGCTCCTTGGTATGGGTTTTGAAGGACTGATTTCAAGATTTCATGATTAGGTTTCTTTTTTCGTTTCAAGTCTTCTGACTCATTCACAACAGTGTTTTTTTGAAGACAATTTTCTCTTTTACTATGGCCAGTTTTCAATTGCACTCGTGTTTTGAAAAGAAGAAGTGGGTATGTTAACATCGTAGCTAATGTTTTAGCCATGGCGGGCAAAAAAAATAATTGAAAGCTTGTAGGATTGTCTCGATTTTTCTTCGGAAGCATAGTCGCTTTCAAAAGTTGAAAAAAGTAATATGTTAATGATGGATTTACCGATAATAACATTGTAGCTTTATACCCAGTCCACAATCCAGTTATCCCTTTCTCTTTATAAATATCTGCAATAATAGCTGATGCTGAAGATGGCGGTTTAGTATCAAATTCATTAGCAACGACGGACATATGAGCGGTTTGCTGCCTAGTAACCACGTTACTTAAAGGGCTAGTTATGAACTTGCAAAACATTCCTGCTAATGACCCTATTACCAATTCTTCTACCACCCCTAGTGTATTTGGCTTTTTCCCTGTGTTTCTTTCTACTCTTCGCAACCTTCCATTTCTTAGAATCTCATATGCGTAAAAATAAAAATAAGCAGATACCATTACCGAAATTACGCTCTGCGTTGCACCATCATAAAACGTTGCTGGTCCTTCATTTCTAAATATTTTCACAAAAGCATCTAGTACATGGGAGTATTCAGGGGGTTGAACTTGCATTCGAGTGGTTACTAAATCGATTGGGGAGACAATAAAAGTAGCCAACGCTCCACCAACCGCTCCTGAAAATGCTGATGCCCAAGTAGGGATGTCAGATGGTTGAATACGAACCTTGAGAGGTTTAGAAACAGTAGGCATTACAGCAGAAAATTAATTGAAAGAAAGAACAGACTGTGACAAAAAAATAAGCGGGGAAAAATAGGAGTGGAGATGGACGAAGTTGAAAAGAACGGCAACCCACCGAAAGTGGACAATTTAAAAAGTGCTAAAATATAAGACGCATGTAGTATATACTAAGGCATATTAAATGATTATTAATGATTAATCAGCAAACGATTTTAATTATGTGTATTGAACGTAAATCTGGGTTTCTTTTGTTTTTCTGCCGCAGTTACATCGACTTCGGGATTTTTTTTGCCTTCTCATTTCTCCTTCCAACTCTTTTTACCAATTTTCCTAGGTATCTGTTCAATCTGTATCAACATCACCATAAAGGCGACCCTAATATTTTTTCTAAAAGTTATTCTTCCTTGTTTTCCACTGCATATTCTTCCTTTTTTTTTTTTTTTTTTTTTTTTGTTTGAAAATATACACATCTATCTATACATATCATGAATCAGAGTTCCAATGCTGCTGCTGCTGCTCTTTTGATGAAGCAGTTTAAAGAACTTACAGATCCAAGGAAAGCTATTCCTTCGTTCCATATAACAGTGAGTGTTTAAATTTTTTATTATATTTTGTTTTTGAATAATACAGTCATTTACTAACTGTTGATTTCCTTGTAGCTTGAAGATGATAATATATTTGTTTGGTAAGTTCCAATATACTGCTTACGCAGATTGTGATAGATGTATTTCTAACATCTATTTGAATTAGGAATATTGGGGTTATGGTACAAACTGACGGCTCCCCTTATAACGGAGGTTATTTTAAAGTAAGTGTTGTTCCCAGGACAGTTCTTGATAGTAAGAATTCTAATACATCTGTTTTTAGGCGAAAATGACATTTCCTCAAGATTATCCTTATAGTCCACCTTCATTTCGTTTCACTCCTGCTATCTATCATCCCAACGTATATAAAGATGGCCGTCTATGTATTTCCATCCTTCACAAATCCGGTGATGCCACTAGTGGCGAAGCTGACGGTGAAACTTGGTCCCCGGCGCAAACGGTTGAAACCGTCCTCATTAGCATTGTATCACTTCTCTCTGATCCCAATATCTCATCACCTGCAAATGTAGATGCTGCTGTTGCTTGGAATAAGGATCGTTCTAAATTCAATCAACATGTTTTACAGGAAGTAGCAATGTCAAAATCACATATACCTGATGGATTTGTTATGCCTTCAGCTAGTGCCTATGTAGCTCCTAAATCTTCTAGTACGGCAGACGAAATCGTTGATGATGACTTTTGGTACGAAAGTGAAGATTCTCTCGAAGATCAAGATTATACTAGTTACGAGGATGAAGGCGATGAAAGCCAATAGACTTATTTATAACTTTATTCCAACATTCTACCATAATAAAATCCGATATTGATTAGATACATATGTACTTTACTTTCCATATACTGGATATAACCTATAAATTTACTATAGTGTTACTGAATTGAAAATTACGGAATACATACAGATTTAATAGATATCATATTATTAAAATGCCGTTATTCAAAAAAGGTCTGCAGGTCATACTTATAATTTGATTTATTAGATTTTTGTCACCTTTATATATAATAAAATAGGAACGCGATGGTGACTACAATTATGAAGGGTTATAATATTGAATTATAAATTAATTATATAATCATTCTTATAAGTGTATACCCCCAAAAAATTAACATAACAAAATAAAGCTAAAGAAAAAAAATTGAAGAAATTAAATAAAAGAATGATCCAGCCGAGGTTCGAACTCGGGACCTCCTCGGTATACATGTTCATAATAATGTGAACGAGGTGTGATAAACCGCTACACCACTAGACCAAAATATACTTTAAGCAAAAGTCTAAGTTAATTTAAGAAACATATTAAAATACTCAAAACCACATTATTTCTTTGTAAAATCATACATATATACATAAAAATTATATTTTTAATGGTCTGGCCGGTAGTAGCTTGTGCCCAATTGAGTGGAGTCTCGGATTCGAGCCCGTCTTGAGTTTGTTTGCCATGGTTTTTTCCCTGAGAAGGGTAACCCTCCACCTTTTTTTTATTCAGTTTCATCGATTTTTTTTTCTTTTAGTATTTTCTTTTACAAATTTGATTACATAACAAATTTATAATTCAATATTATAGCCCACCATGGCGTTCCTATCATCAAATTTTGTGTCAATGGAGGAGACTTGGTCGATAATCCGTTTTCATCACGGACGATTGTAAGCTATATAAAACTGGACTATTGTTAATATAAGCATGCGTACGCTATGTTGACTGTATCCACTATAATATTGCAATAATCTTTTCGTCTTAATTACTAATTGGTTTGTATTCCTTTCTCTATGCATTTTCTTTTAGTAATTAATTTATTGGAAATTGGCAATTTCGATGTCAAAATCTGAGTCTTGCCACATAGCTTCCTCATTGCTCTCTGGTCTGGGATAATCTTCCAATATATGCACAGCCGTTTGTAGATTGTTATGGTGTATATAATTAGGTCTTCTCGATGTATGACTTGACCTTTTTTGGGCCATCTTAGGAGCGTATTTCGCAATTCTTAGTGATTTCCACATCACTCTGGTTGTTTTATTTTTTGCAGTTTCAAGGTCTTTCTCACTTCCGAATTGGATGAGAATTATTTGCATACCATATTTATTAACTCCCATTTTAACAGGTTCAAGTTTAAATTTAACTTCTAATTACCTTTCTAGATCATCCGTAATGCGTTCAACAGTAACATCAGGTTGGACTCTATAGATAACAGCTTTGGGCCAGTTACCCATTTCATGGAGGCGATCACCGTCTCGGAAGATCTCGGAAACCCATTCCTTCTTTTCTTGGTACACAATGTCAAGTTTTGACAGAACAGTGTAATGACATCTAGGAGTAATATCCACAACCTTGATCGAATTCTTTCCATATTTCTTCCATAATTTTTTTAATCTCAACTTAAAGGGAGTTCTTTTTTATTTGTTTCAGCTAAATTGTGTTCAAAAGCTACTCCCAATTTGTCTGCAACCTCTTGAGTATCACTATGTCTTTTTCACAATAAGTTCTGTATATCCCTTAGAGTAGTGATATCCGTTTCCCACTTTGCGTTTGTCCGCTCTGTATTTAGCTCAATACTTTTGATGTTTTTACGCAGATTCTCTGATTCTTCACTGTTGCAGACAATCTCGTTCTTCAATTCTAACCTAGCACTTATTTCTTTTACCTAGGTCTTTTATATTTACTTATCGGATGTGTCCAGAGCTAAATGCAGATCTTTATCCTTCAACTTGTATTCACGGATGGAGTTCCTTAGCTTAATAGCAGTATCTTTCATCCCTTCCTTTAGTTGATGTTTTTCTTTTTCTAAATTTTTAATTTTTTATTCATTTTTTTTGCTCTTTTTCAATATAACTTTGATTGACTATGTCATTTTCCTTGACCTTCTTGCTTAGTTCGCTGATGGTCCTTGCTTACTCTTCCATTTCTAAGCGTATTTCCGTTATTATTATTATTAGTGTGTAATGGGAAAACTTGATCATCCTTGCGGAAACTTATTACCTCCAGTTGTAGATAATTTGACTACCGCATCAATGCCCTCACACGTATCGAGGAGAACCTTGACATCAAGTTTTGGAGAAATCTTTCTCAAGATGTAGCTATTTGCAGCAAAATTACTGCATTCAACAAGGATGTGTTGAGCAGAAGCTAACTCACCACATTGACAATTTTGGGTCTTGGACCACAAATATTTCCCCTAGAGCACCATGACCAGTACGAAGTTGAACAATCGCACTAAGCATCTTGCAAAAAGAAGATTGCATAATAAAGAAGATGGCACACATCATCATAGAGACCAAGCCCAGTGAGGGAACGATCTGATCTCAATTAATAAATCCATCACCATTTTAGTCCTGGACATTTTCTCTCATATGTGGATTTATTTGTCCGTATGAATTATTGGATGTATTAAATGCCGGAATAGATGTTGATGTTAGTTCATTACTATTGCTATATTGTTGATTCTGACTTGTAAATCCATTATTTGTACCACTTGCTGGAAAAAAATGCCCCTTTAGCATTAATGTGTATGTATAATAAATATATATTTTTTTTGCTTAGAGATGGAGTAATACTCCAATGCAAAATTCTTATGAACCTTTTGTATTGCATGTGTAATAATTATATATACTAGGGGTGCTGTCTTTGATCACTGTGGTCTAGTGGTGCAGGGATTTATCACCATCTCGTTCACAATCTAATGAACATGTATATCGCGGAGGTCCCGAGTTCGAACATGGGCTAGACTATTTTTAGTTTTTACTGCTTGTCAAAATTATTTTGGCAATTCACAAGAAAGAAAAGACTAGTGCCGACTAGGTAGGGACCCCACCGCGTAGCTATAGACATCCAGATACATTTTTGTTCATTATTGTACGTAGAATTGCAATAATAGGTATAAAATTGCCCCGCATATAAATAAGGTTAAGAGGAACAAAGTTCTGTCGTTATTTCCACCGTTTAAATCTTTCGCATTCCCGAAATGTTGACAGAGTACATACAAAAGGTTAAAGAGGTACCCTGCAAACGGGTTGGAGAATTACTTGTACATAGGTATCGATAGGTATATATGTAGGTACCATGTAAATACATACTTTTTTTTTTTTTTCTTTTTTTGCTATGTTGTTTTTGTAATTTTAGGTAGTGATTTAAAGTCTAAAGCATTTGTGTGCTGGGAAATCAGAAAATTATATGGTTTTATATAAAATCTTTTGGGTTAACTCATATTGAGCTTAGCTTGTGAAACTTATCCTGGTTCCCATTTCTTGAAGTAATCACCTTTAGATATTTGTCTGGCAATATTCGTAGCTAAGACACTGTTCTTTGAGGGATTTTGGTCTCTCCCGAATCTGGAGGCTTTCTCCATGTAAATATAAACCAGAGAGTTCTATAGAAAAAATCTCGTATTAAGGCTATAAAAATCTTAGTCTCCCTGCAGTGGTAGTATATCCCCTAGTAGTAAAAAATCTTTAATGGTTTTTTGCTTATAATGTATGCATTTATTTTTATGTACGTATGTGCCAATTGGTTTGAACTTTTATCTAGGTATCGAGCCGAACGTTACATTTCTAAAAAGACCAAGGTGCTTTCTTCGAATAAAGGAACTTTTGAGATTCAAAAAAATATCATTTCTGTATTTTACAAATATGAGCAAAAATGAAAAAACAGACTGATATTATGGTCATTTCACAAACCTCTTCAAAGGTGAAGTTGAAGAAGTATACTTATGCAGTGTTAAGTCTTCGTGAAAAAAAAATAATAGCACTTAGGACGTAGGAAATAGAGATCTGTACATAATACAGAGACTCCAAAAAGGATTGACCATTTTTCTTTTCCGCAACGCTGCACAGTTACCTTGACTACAGTTACCCCGGTGACCAAGAAAAGTGCGGTTGCCATGTGGTATTATGCAAAGGTATACAATCTCCTCGTCCCCTCCCCCAGCATGAAGAGGAGAAGGCCAATGATTGGATATCTTTCAGGTATTTTTTTAAGCTTTATTCTGCTATGACCATTGTTATGTAGCTCGAGTAAATTTACGTCTAAATTACAACACACTCTCCGGCGCATATTCAAAAATATTATGGTATGGATTATGTAATGGTGCTTTATAATAAAGAAATCCTCGAGTGATAGTGGAGGTACTGTATTATCGTATTAAAATTTTTCCCAAATAGTCAAGTTACATAATCAAACTCGAGGAGCTGTTATTTTATGGATTGCCCCTTTTTTTAGCTTAATTTTCTTTTTATCGGAATTAATTCCATTTTGAGATCTGTATTTGTCCAATTGGGAATGTCACACCTTTCAAAAATTCACATGACTTTATAAACATTCCAGATTATGGTATTGATGTCATCAGCATTTCATGCGATCACACTGAATACAGATACAGTACAGTCTTCATGTGCCTATTCAAAGCTGCAACGAAGTGGCTCCAACATTATATATGTTTTTTTTTTCTCCACAAATATCTCACAGCATTTCAAGTACAAAGTTCTCTACTATGGAGTACTAGCCATTTGTACACAAATTGTACATAGCTACATGTAAGCTTATTTTAAACCCTGTTTACTATGTACATTCACATACAATAATACATACATAGCGTTATTGGGCTTTTCAATTCAAGTTCGACATCTGTGTGCGAAAGTGTCTATTAATTAGGGTACGTGTGTATGATCCATAGAGATAGAATATATACTGTCGTAGTAGTAGGTGGCCTCCACATATTTTTCAAATGGTCTCGACTCATTCGGCTTTTCATTTATTTCGGGGTTTGCTCCAGCTTCTACGCTAAAACACTATCCAAAATGTTTACATTAATAAGCTTGGAATAGTATAAAACAGCCAATAGTCCTTCTAAATTTGTTTTTAACTTTCAATCTTTATATTTCTGTCATATTTTATCTTTAATTATTATATCATACAATTTCATACATTATGTCTGACAGTGAAAAAGCCTTGGATCCGAACTCTAGCTCCCAGACCGACGTGTTAAGCTGGAGAGATGTCACTATCAAGGTCAAGGATAAAACTATTTTAACCAAAGCTTCCGGTTTCGTCAAAGAAGGTGAATTGCTTGCTATTATGGGTCCTTCTGGTAGTGGTAAATCTACCCTTTTGAATTACCTTTCTGGTAGATCTTTCAAGAAAACTGGTGAAGGCATTGTTGCCTATAATAATTCTCCAATTTCTATTAGTTCTTTGCATAAGATTTCTCGCTACGTCGAACAGGAGGATCACTTGATGGGTACTTTAACCGTTTGGCAAACTCTTGACTTTACTGGTAAATTGGCCGGTTTGAGCAATTCTGCTCACCGAAAAGAACGTATCTGTCATCTTTTAACTAAGCTAGGTCTTGAAGAACAAAGAAATACAATTGTTGGAAGTCCCTTGAAAAAAGGTTTGTCTGGTGGTCAAAAGAGACGTTTGAGTGTTGCTTGTGAGTTGATGACTTTCCCCAAGGTTTTATTCCTTGACGAGCCTACTAGTGGTCTTGACTCAAAGGCTTCTTTCGAAGTTATGTCAACTATTAGAGAAATTGCAGAGGAAGAAAATATTATTGTCATGGCTTCAATCCATCAACCTTCCAGTATTACTTTCAATTTGTTTGACAGAATTTTGTTTATGTCTGGGGGTAAAACCGTTTATAACGGTGACCGTTGTGAATTGAAGCCTTACTTTGAAAACCATGGAATCGAGTTTGATCCTAACCAAAGTATTTCTGAATTCGTATTGGACACTATTAATACTGATTTTGGTAGTGAGAATATTCACACTGTCCATAGATTACATGAACTTTGGATGGAAAAGGAAGCCGCCGAACCTCAAGAAGCTTTGAATCCAAAGCATTACAAGCTTCCAATTCATGAAAGTGAGGTTAAATTGGGTTGCAAACCTTGTTATCAGACTTTGATTCTCTTGCAAAGAGCTTTTGTAAAAAGTTATACAGATGTTTTGGTCTACTATGTCAGATTGGTAATGTACCTTGGTTTAGCCATTATGATGGGAACTGTGTGGCTAAGACTTGGAATTAATCAAAATGATATTCAGCCTTTTATAAACGCAATTTTCTTTTCTGGAGCTTTCATGTCTTTCATGTCTGTTGCTTATATTCCTGCTTTTATTGAAGATTATTACTGTTACAAGAGAGAACATGCCAATGGTTTGTATGGCCCTTCTTCTTTTGTCATTTCTAATTTCTTAATTGGTATCCCATTCTTGTTTTTGATTACTCTACTCTTTAGTATTATTACGTTCTTTATGGTGCACTTTGACTCCTCTGGCACTCAGTTCTTTAAGTATGTCATGTGGCTGTTTTTCGATTTACTTGCTGCCGAGTCCATGACTGTCTTGATTTCTACTACTTTCCCAGTATTCGTGATTTCCCTTGCTCTAACCGCTTTCTTGAATGGTTTATGGATGTCTGTTGGTGGTTTCTTAGTTCCAGAAGATATTTTAAATGTTTTCTGGTATTATACATTTTATTGGATTAATTATCAACGTTATGTGTTCCAAGGAATGATGTTCAATCAGTTCGAAACAGCTGTCTATAATTGTGGCGCTGGATGCAACTGTATGTATCAATCTGAATTGGCAGACCAGTGCCAGATTACTGGTCAAGCTGTTTTAAGCAATCTTGGTTACAATGATTCTTATGTTAGTTTGTGGATTGGAATGATCTTTGTGATTATTATTGTCATGAGATTTTTAACTTACTTGGTGTTGAGATGGAAGCACTAAACTTAATATATTTATTTTTTTCCTTACCTGTATACTAGATAATTTTGCTATTTAATGATCTTAAATAATTCCCTAATAAATTAGTTACTTCATTTACTCTATTATTATGGCTCAGAAGGTCCCGTAGTGAAAGTAATAGACTGCACATCTACATCGTATTACTGAGCCCTATAGTCAAGGTTCTACGGGTTCAATCCAAATCTTATTTCATTTGGGCCAAGTCTTATCTCATTTGAGGTTATATCTGTAATACATTCTTTATTCTTTCTCGACCCGAGTCTATAGTCCTTGCTATGTTGTGTTCTTCTCTTCTTTCTCTTGTCACATATATTTTGTATAATACTTTGAATACATAGGAAAATTATTTGAATTAACCTTTTTGGTCCCTATATTATTATTCCCTTTTTCTGAGGACTTACCACATGGCTATCACCATGGAGAAACTTTGAGGTTATAGAAGGTCCAGCAAGAAATTTTAACTTGTCTGCAATTGCGCGACAGATTTCAGTAGGAACCTGGGTAGACTTTCTGACTTATCTCATGATAAGCTTTTAATAAATATATTTCTATATTTTAAATATATATTTAGGCTTTCAGTGATCAATATAAGAAACTCTGGTAAACTCTACACATTTTAATCGTTGGGTAAAATTTATAGTTATATTTGGTAAAACTCTATATTTATTTCAATTGAGCTTCAGAAATCTAATTAAAAAATTAAATGATATATGCTTAAAACTGTGGAATCAATCAATTAGAAGAAAATTCTTGGAAATTGTATTTACCGTATGCCATAAATTCTGAACAATCCTCCCAATCAACATTGGACAAAGTTTGGGATGTAGCAAGGTTGAGAATATTGAAGTCACCTTCACCATTTGCAACGTACCATTGAGCACCATCATCAAAATTGGGGTCACCATTTCTAGCAAAGTTAGCCCATCGTTTTTGAATATTTCGGCTAATATACTCTAGTTCAGAAGTTGTGCTACCGTAAGTACCAAAAACTAGGTACAAATCATCTTGGTGACATGCATTTCCCGTGCACAAAGAGTAATCAGTGTTCGTGGTATAAGTAATACCTTTGGTGAGTTGATAGACGTAGGTTTTTGAACCTGGGATACCTGAAATAGAGGAAATAGTATTAGCCTGGATAGGACATGCCCATAAAATATTAGTACCTGTCCAAATTAATTGTTCACGTGTGCGGTCATTTCTTGTTCCTTGAATTATTGATGTCCAGCCTCCATCCAGATCAGCGATTAAATTGGCAGTATTCGGAGTAATAAAGCGGGACATGTATGAGACATATTTACTAGTTGCAAGAACACCACTTGCAAGCTGATTAATCATTGATCCAGCTTCATAATCTGTGAAACCCACAATGGTATCTACTTTATTGACCAATGAACCGTCTTCAAGTTGAGCAGAATAATCTTTTAAAATAAGATCATCATCAAGGATAGGACCAAATAAATAAGCCTTATTGACTCTATCAGGAAGCACGGTATTTGATATCAAAGCATTTTGAACTTCAATAATCTCTGAAATTGATTTTCCACGCACACAATCATAGTCTGTACAGCTAAGACTTGTAAAAGCACGATCATTGATCTCTTCTGTTGATGCTTCTCTCGATGTGAAACCAAAATTTTGAGGATCTGATTGCATTATGGCATTTTGATAAAGTCCAGACGAAGCAGCAGTTGAGAGTAAAGCACGTATGTTAGCACTACCAGATGAACTTCCAAATAGAGTGACACGAGTTTTGTCACCATTGAACATGTATATATTGTTTTGAACCCATTTAAGAGCTTCAATGATATCCTTGAGTCCAAAGTTTGTACTACTTCCATCATCCATAAAACCAAGAAGACCAAGTCTGTAATTAATAGTAACCACAATTACATCTTCTCTTACAGCAAGTAAGGAACCATCTGTAACAGGATCATCTGTTCCACTCATGTAATTGGATCCACCGTGAATCCAAAAGAGAACAGGTTTAATTGTTGTAGTTCTAGGTGACCAAATATTCAGATATAGACAATCTTCGGATGTGTTGCCAATAGGGTTAGATTGAGGACAAGATGGAGGAAGTTCTTTTACTTCTTTTGTAACATCTATATCTCTTTCATAAGCAACAGGATCAGAAAGTCTTAAATCATCTATAGGTGCCTCTGCATAGGGAATACCTAGCCATTTGTCAACATATTCATCGGAGCAGTCACCTTCCAAAAGACCAGAACTGGTAAGAGCCGTACAATATTCTAATTCTGTTGGACAGGTTTGGGCTGAAACACCTAGGCTAAACGTAACTGCAAATATAAAAAACTGTGATGCGATCTTCATAACGTCAAAGACTTTAAGCAAGAGTTTTGGGTTTCTAAAATATCAATTTGATTTTATGTTTCAAAGTTATTATGCTAAAAAATTACTTACCCATCGCTGAAGTTCTCAAGTTTATATCTTTGTTGATATGAGGAACACAAAAATGTTCAGAGTCCTCATTCTAAAAACGTTTTATGTGGTATTAATGCACGATTTTAATATTTCTAGAAAGGATAATCAATGCGCCAAATCTGAAACCCCATTTGTTACATCTAATATTTCTTAAGACCTAAATCTGTCCTGATACAGAGAAGTACATACTAATACCTTAGTATTATTTGATTATTCCCTATAAATATATTATAAATCTGTTTTTGCAGTTAGTCCAGACAAAATTACCATGCAGAAATTTATTCAATTGCATTTTATGTGCACGTTATAAGAATTTAGGTGTTTAACGAATATATGCACATATAGATATATCAACAACATATTTTTAGATAGGAGAACATACATGTTTGTACAAATATGTTTTATTCATTCATATAGTTTAAATTAAATCCTTTGTTATTTTCTTACTAGTATATGGTAGTTTTTATTTTTATTTTTTAAATGTTTTTTTCCTGTCCTAATCTGTACTATGTAGTACTATAATTTGAGGATATTGGAAATGGATTTGTGAAATTCCCTATTTTGGCTTTCAACGAACCATAATTGAAACCACAGAATACGCGCTTGTGAGATTGTGTAAAATTCTAACTTGAAGATCAATTTATCATCTCTAATCAACGTATGTACATATGTATATATATTTATGGTTTACTTTGCTATGATATATATGTAAGTAGAAATAATTTTATGTATACATGTATAAATTTTTTCGTGCTAAGAAATCTGTAAAATATATATTTTTATATAAAGTCAAATTTTTGGCCTAGCTACATACAGTTACATGTTATGTTTTTAAAAAATGAAATAGATTTAAAAAGTGAACCTGTTAATTAAAATAAGTTCCTATGAATTTATGTAAATAAAAGATAAAAAAATAATGAAAGTTACAAGTGAAGAGTTCTCCTATGGGAAGGGTAAGGTCGATATGGTTATTACTGTGTGTTCAAAATTAAGGACTTAGAACTTAGGTATCGAGAACTTGTAATAATAGTGCAACGGATGCTGTCTCAAACTGACGTTTGTAGAGATAATGCTGCTAGCACCAGCACTGTGTTAATGGTTGACATCAAGGGTTCCTTCGATAATGTAAGTACTTTAAAGATGCTGATAAATATGAAGCAGATAATCATACCTGCAAGTGCAATAGACTGGACGATTGCTTTGATATCGAGAAGACGAGCGAAGATGGTGCTGGATGGTGTCATAACGGGAGAAAGGATGGTGCAGACAGGGATACCGCAGGGGTCTCTTATTATTACCTCTCATATTCTTAATTTACATTACTTCGCTGTATGACGTGATTAAGCTTAAAAGACCGGTTTTTACCTAATTTGTAGATAATATGACAGTATATAATAGCGGGAAGATGGAAAGCAATACGAGAAAAATGAAGACGATACTTTTTAAAATCATAGACTGGGCTTGGTGTATAAAGACAGAAATTGACTTGGGTAATAAGTTGGATTTATTCACTTTTGGAAGATGAAAAATAACTATGACTGGAAGAAGGAAATTCGGAAGGTAGAGTATCAGCTGGTTATTCCTGATGGCTCCGGGGTGAGATGGCTTAAGTCCGCTAAAGAGAGAAAGCTGTTGGATATGGAGCTCAATAGGAAACTAAACTTCAAGAGACATGTTGCTCAAATAGAAAAGAAGTAGGCAAAAGCAATTGGTACTGCTTGGCGACTTGGTGGAACAGTGGCAGGCTTAAGAGGAACAGCGATGAGGGCTTTGTACACTGGTTGTGCTAGATCGACCTGAAAGTATAATGCTGAAGTATGAAGAAGCCAACATGACAATCAGGTTTGAAAATAGGATTTGATTCAAAATTGAGAAGAACGACGCGTGCGTATGTAGGCACTACAAAGAAAGTTTTAAAAGTGGAAAGGTCGACAGAATATGAAGTTAAAATTGGATTATGTATTAAAAACGAAGTTATTGAGAATTTTATACCTGATGAAAAAAATCCTGTGAATGTAATGCTAATACAGCTAGAATTCCCCTTTGCGATGACGCTGCAGGGCAACAACTCTGGTTCTCATGATGATACTGCTGGTGAAGAAGGTGGCTTAGAAGAGATGCTGAGGTTGGAAGATACGTCAGAACAAGTAGGGTAGCCATGTATTGATTAGGATATTTGAGGAAGATACAGAAAGAAGAGAAATTGCGAAAAACTAAGAAAAGAAATAATTTGATGAGTTGGAAGGTGATATGAAAAATGGCTATAAAAAATTTTAAAGACAGAAAAAACAATGTGATACAAGGAAGTAACGGGTAGTGGAGATAATGTCCCCACAGCAAAGACTTCAGGCACAAAATTACAGACACTTATGAAGAAACATGATAGAAACACCCTTAACAGAATTGTTCAACTTAGGTCTAGTTGTGGTAAGTTTGGTGACTACTACAGGAAAAGACGAGTTTCTATGGAAAACTACAAATGCCAATGCGGACAAGACGAAACAGCGACGCATGCGTTGACAGAATGTACAGTGTACGAAAACAAGAATATTTGAAGATTTAAATGTATCTGAGTTGCTTAACGCAATAAAAAGGATTGAACTATTCATCCAAAAAATGCAGTAATAAATGAAAAAGTCAAAAGAACAAAATATGAATATATAGTTGACAAGGCGAAGAGATCACAACAATAATGGATATTACAGCCAACATGGTGTAATTTAGAGAAATAAAGGTTCTAGTCAATAAGAATAAAATACTGCCCATGGTATTAGAGGGACTATGGAAAGATTTTCCCCCTCCTAGTAAAGAGATTTCTGAAGTTTAAAGCAGTTGAATTTCGCGATGGCGACTACAAGATGGGAAAGGGTAAAACATTATGGAAAGTATGTAAAAGTCTTTGTTTGTTATAATCAGTTTGTATTTTGTATACCCATAGCAAAATAAAGCTAACAAAAAAAGAAAAAAAAATTGGTGCTATTGAATTAAAAATATATATACCTATATATAAAAAAAATATGATCCAAACGAAATATATATATATGCAATACTTTTTGAATTAAAGGTTTATTTCTATACATTGCAAGTCCTTCGAAGTTTATGGACATAACAGTACTTAGGCATACACATGTGCAGTATTTATTTATAGTACTAACAAAAAATGTTGACCTCTGCGGGCGTGTGTAGTACCAGGTTACTACTATGTGTAAAGTTAAGAATAATATATTTCGGTGACGTCCTCAATAGGGGAGGAACATTACCTCCATACATATTTACCTACCTAGTATTTATATACAAATATGTAGCACAACAGGTATCTGTGTAACAGTGAGTACTGGAATGTAACATAGGAGTCGAAGTAGTAGTAGTTTACCACGTGGAAGACACTCATTATGACAAACAATGGCCTACAGTAGATGAAAAAATATTAACTAAGATAATGTCTTAGAACATATTTTCAAATTTTCCACAGGGTCAACACCTGAGTTTTCAGGATCATCCAAAAATTTAGCCCACTCTAAGCCATTATGCGGCTCCGTGTTTCTAAAATTTTGGATGAATAACTCAAGTTCAGATGCAGCGTTAGATTGAAGAAATTTATAATACCATAACCAAGCGTCGCCATTATCTGGATCTCTTTTGATAGCACGTTCGAACCACAACTTTGCTTTTGGGAGCTTTCCAGAGTTCCAAAAGTCTCTAGCAACCGTGATAAGAATATAAGAATCATTTTCGCACGCTTTGACACCTTCTAGAATTTTAGTTTTTCTTTGTAATTTTGGCTCAAGCCATATTCTTGCAGACCAAATCAATCCCGATGAAGGACATTCCTGCAAAGCTCTTGAGACCAACGCACTAGCTTGTTTTGTATTTCCTTCATCTATTTCCAGTTTGATCCGCTCATTCCATAATAATTCATTCTTAGGATTTAAGATGGAAGCCTTATCCAAGCTAGACCTAGCTCGAATCGCAATACCTTGAGAAAGTTCCAGTCTTGCTAACATTATCCATAGTTTAACTGAGTTTGGACATAATCTAGTTCCAGAAAAGTAACTCTGTCCTGCTTTTTGAAGATCACCGATCTTTTCAAAAATTTGACCTTTTTGCATCCACAGTTGGGCGTTATTCGGATATTTGTCCAGTGCTTCAACAACCAAATCTAAGGCAACATCATTATTTTTTAACCGCCGCTCAAGGTCTACAGATTTTATCCAGATTCTTGCCGTGTCAGCTTCTTGTCTGGCTCGCTGTAATAACTTTCTGGCCATTTCATAATTGTGAATTTCAACTTCCATAGAAACTGCAGATATCCATATATCTTCACTGTTAGGATTAAGTTCAAAAGCTCGCATTAAAATGTCTTGAGCACCAGTCATATTCCCCGTATGCAACTTTTCTTTTGCATACATGAGCCAAAACTCCACAGAATGTGGACAAGCTTTCACAGCATTCTCTAAAATTTCCCATAGTGAATCGCTACCTCCATATTGCTTTTCAAGTTGACATGCAGAAAGCCATACTGATTTTGATTCAGGAAAGTGCTGTAAAGTATATGCGTAAATAGCTCGAGCAGTTTCGAATGATCCTCTCTGAATACATTTTTCACCATCATCCATCCAAATAAGCTTCCGATCTTCATCCTGAATTCCTTGACCAAGCGTAGCTTTGATAATAGCATGACATGTAAGTGGAGCACCTTCTTTTTCACACTTTTCAGCTTCCGCAATCCATTGCATTCGATCAGGTAACCCTCCTTCCTTCTCCAATTCTTTTACACCACGTTCCATTCTTGAATAAACTTTCTCCGGTGTTCTGTTTTCTTGTTCTTCCAGTTTAGCTGCTGCTATCCAGACCGCGCGAGAAATTTTAAGTGCTTTTCTTGCTCTATTGAGAATTTTTCGAGCCTTATCAGGGGGTTCTAGTCGAGCAAATGCTAACCATAACTCTTCTGACTGAGAAACTAATTCAACAGCTTGGGAAAGCATCAATTTTGCATCATGTTCATCATCTTCTAGATTAACAGCTGCTTTCCATAATTTATCACTGGTAGGGTTTAACTCCAAAGCCTTCTGTAATACCTTTTTCTTCGAATTTATATCATCTTCTAATTCACAAGCTGCAAGCCAAATATTAATACTTTTAGGATTGTATTGTACCGCACTAGCTGCAATATGTTTTGCCTCTGATTTAATATTTAACCTCATATTTTCAAGCCAGACATCCTCATTTTTGAGACAATTATCACAACCTTGTTGAATTATTTTACGGGCCTTTCCTTTCCTTTGAGCAGTTTCCTCTAGTCGTGCGAGACCAATCCATCCTCGGGGTTCCTTGGGATCTGTTTTCACAAGTGATTCAAGAAGTGGCCTAACTCGCCGTGTATCACCAATCTCAGCTGAAGTTGGTACCATCGAAGTGAGATAACCACTTGGGTCAAAATTTGAAATTTCTCCAGTTGGTTCTAAACTTTTCGAAGAATTGGTTACTGATTCAAACGCTTGATCCAACTTCAGCCCCAAAATACGATCTCGGGCAGATGATATGGATCTGAAATCAGTGGAAACACCATTAGGATCCTTAACATCGATTGAGGAATCCATTGAACCTTGCATAGCTGCAGATGCAAGAACAGAGTCTGGGACCGCATAATACCGTCGTTCCATATCCTTTCTTATTCGTTTATTTTTTTTCGTCAAATCGCCAACTGTCGGTAGATTTGCCCATTCTTCTGCAGTTACTGTACTCAAATTTCTCTTCAAATCAGAAAAGTTATCTGAAATTTTTGGATTTTTGACTTTATACTCTTCCTTCATTTTTTTTTTGCGTTCCTCACGCTGAGTTCTTCTGCGTTCCTCCATTCTTTGATCTATCTCGTTGTAGATCTTATCAGCTTCCTCGTCTTCCGGATCAAATATAGAGTTCAGAGAAAATAAAGCAACATCTGTTTCTGAGTCTTGAAATCTTTGTTCTCTATCATCGTCATCTTGATCTGCATCCTCGACCTCTTCATCTTTTGCTGCTTGAGCAGCTGCTTTCAGCACGTCACCAGCAATTCCTGATCTTGCAGGTCCGATATCCGAACGCGTAGTAAAACCAGTTGCCCCTCGACCTAATCCAGGTACATACCCAACTGGTGCAGGCATATCTAAAAAATTTTTATACGTAACCATTATTAGCTTGCACACATGTGAATCCTGGTAAGTCTTTTTTTTCGACGGTAACAAGTTTTGGCAAGGTAAACCTGTTCTCGTTCAATGTAAAAATTGTTTTTGTCCCACTTTAAATATTCAGTACCCTAACCTTGGCACGGCTTGCACATTTGGGAGTATTTTATTCTCCCATTTTTTTCCAGATTAAAAACAGACCAAAAAAATTTTCCTCTACTTCTATTACATTTGTTACAATCAACTAAACAACCGTTTCATGGTAACAATGTCTAAACGATTTATTGAAGAAACAGAAGAAAACTTTAGAAATACATCGGCAAAACATAGTGCAAATGACACTGCCAATGCGATGGAAGTCGATGAAGTAGATATGGAGTTCGAGGACCCCTATGGTGATGATTTTGAAAGTGAAGATGAAATTTTCGAAGCTGGAGATGACGATGAAGAGAACATTCAGGATGAGGACAAACTAGAGCAATTTGTGGAGAATTCTCAATCAAGAGCCTTACAGGCTATTCAAGAAGATGAAGAAGTTGAGTTTAAACCTAAGAGGGGCAAAAGCCAAACTCAAGTTTATATTCCTGGAGTGACACAGTTAGAACCGGAAGAAGTTTTGGAAGCTGATCCTTCTACATACGAAATGCTTCATTGGATGAATATTGACTGGCCCTGTTTATCATTCGATATATTGGAGGATAATTTGGGTGATGAAAGACGCACCTTCCCTCATTCTACTTACCTTGTTACAGGTTCTCAAGCGCAAAAAGCTAAAGACAATAAAATCATGGTAATGAAAATGAGTGCATTAGGAAAAACACTGGTTAAAGATGACGATGAAGATTTCAGTGATGACGATATTGATTGTGACCCTATTCTCGAATATAAGTCCTTGCCGACGCCCTACACTACCAACCGTATCCGAGTTTCGCCCTTTGCGCGCCAAACTGGACAATATCTTACTGCATCCATGTCCGAAGGTGGTGATGTTTTTATTTGGGACGTTTCTCCTCACTTCTGTTCTTTTGATACGCCAGGTACTTCAATTACGAAACATATGAATCGACCGGTTCATACAATCAATGTTCATGGAAGAATTGAAGGATACGCTTTAGATTGGTCTTCTTTAATACCCACTGGTTCCTTACTGACCGGCGATGTCACTGGTAGAATTCATCTTAGCAATAGAGGTCAGAGTAGTTGGACAACCGATAGAACTCCATTTGAAGGACATGAGGGCAGCGTAGAAGAAATTCAATGGAGTAAGTCAGAACAAACAGTGTTTGCTAGCGCAGGAACTGACGGTTTTATAAGAATTTGGGATATTAGAAGTAAAAAGCACCAACCTGCTCTTTCTGTCAAAGCAAGTATTACTGATGTTAATGTGATGTCCTGGAATCCTAAAGTTAATTATCTTCTTGCAAGTGGCCATGATGACGGTCAGTGGGGAGTTTGGGATCTACGTACCTTTAAACCTAATGCTGATCCCAAGCCTGTTGCTTCGTTTGATTTTCACAAAAAGGCTATTACATCTATAGAGTTTCATCCCACTGAAGACTCAACTATTGCTGTTTCTTCTGAGGATGGGAGTGTCACTTTGTGGGATCTTGCTGTCGAGGCTGATGATGATGAAATTAAACAACAGCAGCAGCAATACGGTGAACTCAATGTATTCCCTCCTCAGTATTTGTTTGGACATCAGCAAGCAAATACTAAGGAAGTTCATTGGCATAAGCAGATTCCTGGTGCCCTCATTACTACAAGTAGTGATAATTTCTGCGTCTGGAAAACGATCAGTGTTTAGGTACAAATACATGCACATGTGTCCCTGTTCTAGAATACGTATATGAATATGCGTGAAAATATACATATGTATTTTTTACTACCTATGGAAATAAAAATAAATTAAGAAATATAGTAATATATTCCCAGAAATTGGTCACAACTCAACATCCCAAAACAGAAAAGTGATCTGGCAAAGATTTTGAAAAAAGGGTAGGTTGTAGATATCTGATCTAGGATTTTTTTTATTTTATTTTTAAAAATGAATCAAAATTGATACTGTTCCATAAAATATTTTGTTATGAACGTTTTTTATTGGGTCATAGTACGAAATTTTTATGTCGAAGCTTGCTTTACTCCCGGTCTGAACTGAGAACAGCCAAGTTTGATCTGAAATTAAATTTACCCGAACCCTTGAAGTAAGAACATATTCTTACGAATTCATACAACCTATTCCTCAAAAACCTAGATTAAATCGAAAAGCATCACAACATTCCATGATACCCGATATATATTCAAAAGAATTACCTCCATCACCTATGGAGTCTTCTACCAAACAAGATTCTACTCAACTGAAGTCAATGAAACGTAGAAATTTTAAGAAGTTATCGTTAACTCCTGCTCCCGAACATGCCAATCAAACTTCATACAAAGTTATAGATCTCCCTTCAATTAACAGAACCAAAGACAGAAAAGACAATAATACAGTTTGCATCAAAGTTAGTGCGTCAAATGTATCTAAAGATCCACAAGAATTAATTTCAAAAATTTCAAAGCTTGAGCTTAATGATGAATTTCAATTAGACTTAAAAGCTGAGGATCTCGAAGTCATTCGTGAATTGGGAAGCGGAAATGGAGGAAGCGTTTCATTAGCCAAACATATACCTTCAGGATTGATCGTAGCTCGCAAGATCATTCCCATTGAGGCAAAACAAGAAGTTAGAAAGCAAATTGTACGTGAGCTACACATTATGCATGATTGTAACTTCCCTCATATTGTATCGTATTATGGTGCTTTTCTTAATCAAGGAGATGTGGTGATGTGTATGGAATACATGGATTGTGGATCACTAGACAGAGCATACAAAAAGCTTGGTGCTATTCCTGAGCCAATTGTTGGCAAAATTACAGAAGCAGTAGTTGAAGGATTGGACTATTTATACGAAAAACATCGAATCATTCATCGAGATGTTAAGCCCTCAAATGTTTTAGTGAATCACAAAGGGGAATTTAAATTATGTGACTTTGGTGTATCTGGTGAACTTAATAACTCGATCGCGAACACGTTTGTTGGGACTTCGATATATATGTCTCCAGAACGAATTCAAGGTGCTGCATACTCTGTTAAAGGCGATGTTTGGTCACTTGGAATTACCTTACTCGAATTAGCTCTAGGATATTTTCCTTGGGAGGAACCAGGATCTGAAGGCAAATCTGGAATTCCAATGGGTATTATTGATATGCTGCAGCGAATTGTGTGGGAAGCTCCTCCAGAAGTCCCTGATAATGGAAAATATACAGATGAATTTAGATCTTTTATAAAAACATGTTTGCTCACAGAGGACAAACGTCCTACGCCAAAAGAATTGTTTGAAAGATCTTTCTATATTAAATCCAGGCAGACTCAAATTCCATTAGCAGACTGGGCAAGTCAATTAACCACTTAGTTTACTTTTTTTTACCACTTTATCATCCATAATTTCTTAGCACAACAGAAACATTATCTGATCATTATATATTAATATATATTAATATGTTATTATCATTTCATACATACATACATACATACATACATACATACATACATACATACATACATACATACATACATACATACATACATACATACATACATACATACATACATACATACATACATACATACATACATACATACATACATACATACATACATACATACATACATAC
>JAJMJJ010000078.1:0-53109 GCA_030568955.1 Geotrichum siamense (nom. inval.) | reverse complement strand
ATTATTATTATTATTATTATTATTATTATTATTATTATTATTATTATTATTATTATTATTATTATTATTATTATTATTATTATTATTATTATTATTATTATTATTTCTTGTGTTTGGCTCGCTCATCATTTTATGAATTATTTTATTGTAAAATAATTTACTGTCAACTGTTTAAAGAGCTGGAACTAAGACGGGTCTTTTGGAATTAAAAATTAATAACTTATCAAAAATTCTCTGCACTTGTGTATTTGTTCTGAGTGTAGGATTAGTTGCGTTAAATGGATTTGGTGAAAAATGGTACATTGATATCATGAGATTCTTGATTCTTTTCTCTACTATTATTCCTGTAAGTCTCAGAGTCAATCTGGATATGGGAAAATCTGTATAAGCAGAATGATTATTATTATTATTTCTTGTGTTTGGCTCCCTCATCATTTTATGAATTATTTTATTGTAAAACAATTTACTGTCAACTGTTCAAAGACTATTATTTAATATCTATTATCGTATACACCGTCCTGGCTGACAGTAAAATGGTGGCTTTTTTTCTCCGCACTGTTGAAGCTATAATTTGATAAAGAAAACTTTGATTTGATTCAATACATACTGTATATAGTAATGTACATATATCAATATATAGTAGCGGTGATTAACTTGAAATTTTCTAGAAGGTTTTTGTGTGCATACATAGCAAAATAAAGCCAAAAAAAAAAAAAAAAAAAAAAAAAAAAAAAAAAAAAAAAAAAAAAAAAAAAAAAAAAAAAAAGTACATACCGTGAATATACTAGATAGTATATATAAACTAGTACGGTGTAGTTGTGTGACAGATTACTTACCTAAATATTATCCTCCCAATATGGATATTAATCACACACTATGTATGTGCACATGTATACAACCCGCCTCTGATCTTCGCTTGTAAAATATTTTTTCGTCTTTCATTCTCTTTAAATCTTTCTATCACCAAATTCTCCAAAATTCCCCAGTATTTCTGATCTACAATTGGTTCTACTTTACCCGTTTCTGCCTTAACTATTGCAATTGGAGCATCTAGACCCAATGATATCCTAATCGCAACCAAATTGTGATTGTTAATACCAGTTTCTCTATAACCAGCGTTGAATGCGATCGTAAATAGTTTATGCGCAACCTTTGCATTGCGGCATAGAACATGAAGAATTAACGATTCATACTTATATTGAACCACTCTTTTTTCCCGGTAAGGTACCTCAAGTTCGGAAAGATCTGGCATTAAATCCAGCAGTGACTCTAATGATGGAATAGAATTAGAAGGTGATGGTATATCATGTTGGATATGAATGAATGTACCTCCGAGACCTTTACCCCCCACTTTTATAACTGGAACCTCTCCAAGTTCTATTCTTTTACTAGGTACTGATTTACATTTTGATCCTTCTAGAAATATACTCAATCTTCCAGAACAACTAGACGTCGTAACCATGTCCGCATGTTGGTTTATCATCTCTATCAAATCTACTATTGGTTCATCCAATGATCCTTTTGGTGAAGCGTCTTGATGACACTCTAACTTCTCTAGGATATGCTTCTTTTTCTGATCAAATCCATCTTGTGTTGCCGCTTTACCCATATTATCTCAGCTAAAAGATACTGGATTTGCTCTATAATATTGGTACTGTTCAGTAAAGTATGCCGAAGTTGTACAGTGTTGATGAAAAATCTAGCTAAAACAAAACCAAAAAACTTTTTATTTTTCTGGTGTGGAGCTTACCGAGTTTTCCGTTTAAGTAAAGGTTAGGGGATTGAACCGCAATTCTTGAAGCGACTTTTCCTGCAAACAGTACTAAAAAAAATTGATCAAATAATCACTTTACTTGTGATAATATTATATATATGTACCCTGTTGTATGGTGCAGTGGTATTACGCACAGGTTTCAACTTTTCATTGCCGGCCTGTCCGGGTGTGCCAAATTCCAGCCCCTGGTTTATACTTGGCATAGAGCACATTTACTTCGGCATTTTCTAACCAAAACCTATACATTCTACTACAGCTCCCTGCGCCAACATGCTTACTATATCATGCCTTTGCCATGGTGCATTCGGTTTGCCCCATTGCCCCGCCATGTTTTCATAATTTATCCCAACCCGTCATATCTAGAATGTGTGTAACAAGAATACAACCAACATATTTAGAAAAAATAAACATACTTAGTTACATATAAAGATATTATTTAACTAATATGAAGGATTCTATAAATTCGAGATCCTTGTTTAATTACCCTTTGCCTTGCGGGCCTTTGTAGATGAAGCAGCATCAACCTCAACTCTCTTGTTTTTGACAGCTTCTTGACCAACTAAGTAAGTAATATCATCCCATGGGTGTCTATAAAGACCGGTCTTCAATCTCTTTTGATCTAAGTGATGAGCAATCAAACCAATTGATCTACCCAAAACGAAAAGACCATTAAGAACACCATTCTTGAGGTACTCCTCAACTTCTTCAGGGTTAAAAGCACCAGATGATCTCATCAAATCAACAAAAGAAACAGCAATACAACCATCAACATTAAGAATCAAGTTATCCTTCTTGGAAGTGGTAACTTCTTCAACTGCCAATGCATAATCTAGCAATTGAGTAGCAGGGAAATTTTTCTTGACATACTCCTTAACCAATTCAACACGGAAATCAGGATTGTTTCTGGATTTGACCTTATGACCGATACCAGGAATCAACTTGTTTTGTTTTCTCATTGTTTCAACGAATTGACGGGGAGAAAGACCCTTGTCAAAAGCGGTGGTAAATTCAGTAGCAGCACCATCCAAAGCACCACCAAATCTAGTACCAATGGTCAAAAGACCAGAGACCAAAGAAGATATCAAATCCTTACCAGCACGAGTAGTAATAATAGTGTTCATGGCACCAGAAACAGCGGGACCATGATCAGCAGTCATCATAAGAACCATTTCCAAGAACTTAGCAGCGTAAGGAGGCAATCTTCTTCTGAACCACAAAAGAGACATGACACCACCAATACCAATATCCTCTTTGAAAACTTCAGTGATAGGAATACCGGCATAAAGCAATTCTTGTCCACGATCATCAGAAATAGTAGAAATGAAAGCAGCAGGCTTTCTAATCAAACCAAGTTCTTGAGCCCAAGAGTAATCAATAGGAATTTTGGGGACTTCAGGCTCAGCAGCAGGAATAATAACCTTCTTACTAACTAAGTCTTCGTAAACATTAGCTAAGACTTCAGGGAAATCTTCAAAAGTATCAGGGACGAAAAAACCAGCAGCCTTCATAGCAGCATTCTTAGCCTTGGCAGTCTCGAGATCAGAGTTGGCCATAGAACCGGCATGACCAAATTGAACTTCAGTCTTAAACATAGAGGCACAGGTACCAATAGCCCAGGCAACAATGGGCTTCTTAATAGCACCATTCTTAACAGCCTCAATGACACGGTATTCTTCAACACCACCGACTTCACCCAAAAGAACAATAATCTTACAATCAGGATCGGCTTCATATCTGAGAATATGGTCAATAAAAGTAGTACCTGGGTATCTATCACCACCGATAGCAACACCTTCATAAACACCATTGGTAGTATGGGCAATAATGTTGTTCAATTCGTTAGACATACCACCGGACTTGGAAACGTAGCCCACGGATCCTGCTCGGTAGAGCTTTGAAGCTACTATGTTATCCATCATACCACCAGTGTTACCGATCTTGAAACAACCAGGTTTGATACCACCGACTGTAGCAGGTCCAATGATGGTAACACCCTTCTTTTGAGCCTTGTAAAGGATTTCACGAGCACGTCTTTCAGGAACACCTTCAGCAATGATGGCGATAGTTTTGATTTGAGGATATTGAAGGAGTTCCAAAGTAGAAGAGTAAACCGAACGGGAAGAAGCAAAGTTGACAACAACATCAACATCGGGATGCTTAGCCATGGCCTTCTCGACTTGTTGGTAAACAGGAAGAAGGGTTTCCTTGGTACCCCAGTACATCTTAGTAACGAATTGACCACCGAAAGGATAGATGACACCAGCTACGGAAGGAGTATCTCTCTTACAGATAAAGTCAAAGTCGAGCATACCTTGGCAGGCACGGGGTTGAAGACCATAGACAAAAGCACGAGTCTTTTGATTGAAGAGTTCGTAAGGAAGTTGAGGTTGTTCAGGCATTGTTTATGATAACTTTGAAATGATGGATGGTTAAGGGAGAGAAAGAGAGTAAGAAGGGAAAAAAAAGGATTTTTTCTAAATATAAAAAATAGAACAGGACAACTATGAAAATTTGGTGGTTTCTCAACGCCGATTCGGGGAGAGGCTCAAATGTTTTCACAAAGAAATTCGAGAGCGGGGATTTAGCCCATTACATAAACATTTATATACAATGCAAATATGTATAGAACATACCGTTGATAAATGTGCAGATGGCTGCTAATATAGAACTCAACAATATATTCTCCTCAATCGACACCAACAATACAGTACATTCACTCTCTACATGCACTGCTACCACTAGTGACATCGGTATTGTCAAATTTTCACTTTTCCCCATTTTGGAAAAGAGTCATACGGGAAGTATTAAAAGGCCGGATTTCGGATATTTCACGTGATCGCAATGTATTTTTTTTTCTTTTGTTTTTTACCCTTTAGAATTAATTATCCATGGGGTCCAACCTGGTGCTACTGTTGAACGCATTACGGATGGTCTAGAAGCGTTATTAGAAGTCAAACTTAAACCTGTACCTGTAAAAATGGGAATCGATAAATATGGTACGCAAATAATCCTCTTCCAGTTCGGAAGTGAGGAAGTCCTTAAAACCGCGAAATATAAAACACTTGGAGTGACGTGGGAATCACTAAGAATTTTGCTCCGAAGAAGGCCCAAAAAAGGTCCGGCTATACCATGAGGAGACCTAATTATGTACGCCATAACGATCTACAAACGGCTAAGTAGATATTGGAAGCTTATCCAAGACCAGAGAGCGACGCAAGACTCCGATTCTGACGTCGAGATTACCAATTACCAATAAATTATTTACTGACGGAAATAGTGTAAGGGAAGGCATACAAACCAAGTTAAGACGAAAAGATGATTGCAATATTATCGTGGATACAGCCAACCTGGGGTATGCATGCCTACATTAACAATGGTCCAGTTTTATATAGTTTACAATAGTCAGTGATAAAAATGGATTATCGGTCAAGGCTCTTCCATTAATACAAAAGTTGAAGATAGGAAGGCGATCGTGACCACAACTATGATGGGTTATAATATCGGAAAATAAATTTATTATGTAATCAGTTTTATAAGTTTATATTCACAAAACAACATAGCAAAATAAAGCTAACCAAAAAAAAAAAGTTTTAGACTTTAGATCATTACTTAAAAATTACATAAACAACATAGCAAAATAATGCTAAAAAAATATATAATGTTGAATAAAAAAAATAAAAATATTGACAGCTGACAGTAATTTTGTCTCAATTAGGGAATTAGAACAGCTTGAATTTTAACAAAATATCTATTGATAAATAATACCTAGGACTTAAGGGATAAGATAATGGTGTAAATAAAACGTAATATTTATTAAAAGTTATGTTTTATGTGTAAAATACGTTTTATGACTTATACCAAATTTTAAAATTGAAAAAAAAGAAAATAATAAGACCCTTACCCAAAAGAAATATCATCAACACTAGACGTGTTATTTAGCACTCAAATTTTTTCCGAGTATTTCATCACAGCATTATTGTGATTAGCTGGAGGTAATGCCTCGTTACAATGAAATGGCAAAACGGTAGAAATTGGTGTTGGAATTAAAAATTTTAATTAGTGTTATCAAGAGAAAAATACCTGAGAAGATTATAGGCTTGATCTAATCATATTATGCTCTTCGGAAGAAGACGATTGTGATGGAGGACTTGACAGGGTTGACGGAGCTTACTGAGATGCTGCAAATTTTGAATAATTTCTCGTGCCAGAGATGACGACCACAATAAAAATAGACACTCTTACGTTAGCACTATTATTTAATTTTGGAAATAATATGACAAATTTTATAGTACCGTGAGAATATTGAACATTCTTACATAATGTTTTTATTGTGATGACAAATATAACTTTATACGATCTCTGTTTTATATTCTTATGTAATATAATTACATAATTTTTATACTGAAAATGACAAGTATATTTTGTAAAAAATAAAAAATTTTAAAAAACAATTTTGTGGTTGCATAGAATTATACTATATTTGGTAATTGCGCAAAAACAAATGTTTTTACAAATCAAAAGCAATTATTAAACAATTGCTACTTTGGGGCAAAAATGGCGTTATACCTATTTAGGCCAAGAATCTGCTGTCGCAACAGTAAAAAGGCACATTTTGCTTTCCTATGAGTGATACCCCTTATTTTGTCCTCAAATCCGTGCACATGAGAGAGAAAAAAAAGAAAAGAAGCAAGAAACACAGCAAAAGAATCAGTGGCAAAGCGATAAAGATTTTACTCAAATGGAAATAAACAAGTGTGTATGTATACATGATATGTACATAGCTCCAACTTAATTTGCATGTACAGTATCGAGGGAGGAAGAAAGTTGAAAAAGAATATAATACAATTACCCAGTGTTAGAAAAAGAAAAACCTGAAAATAGAATTCACTCTACTTTAGTATTACGTGGAAGAAAATTAAAAAAGAAACGCGAGTTGTTTTTATAGTGGAACTATGACAAAAAGAAAAGAGGCGTGGAAATATAAAACTATAGCCATTTCCTCCGGGGTAGTTTTTTTTTAAAAAAATGAAAGTTGCAAATTTCTTCATTTCTTTTACGATCTTTTAGTTTATGAGTTTCTATATCTTTTCGCTTCAAGAAATCTTACAATGAAAACGAATACTCATTTATACAAAGTTCAGAAGAATACTTGCAACCATTTTACCAACAATAACGTAACAAAGTCAGCATATAAAACTCTCAACATGCTTCCACCTATTAACGTCAACTCATTAAAAGAAATCGAATTGGAAGAAATCTTTAAAAATGCTCAGCTTAGACATGATATTGTTTTTGATAACCAAATTCAGTTTAGACCTAATCTCGATGGCGAAAGAGGAATTCGAAAGAAACAGGAGACTCAGTTGTACTGGGATCGCATTCATGACGTAATCGAACAAGGTGATTCCAAAAATGTGCTTATAAAAAATCTTTTCAGCTGCTTATTTGAAATCCTTGAAAGTCTCATTCCGGAAAAAGATAATGAGGAGCTTACTTATGGTCTTAAGATTGATATGGATATCTTCGAAATTGAATTATTTGATTTTGTTGAATTTAGTAGAAAGCTTAGCATTATCATAAAAAAGCATTGTGCACCCATGCGTGATCGTGTGGTCGACGAAATGGAGTCTACTTTTGCTGATGGTAATCCTGTTGAAGGCTTTAAGCTTTTGTTCGGGTTATTGGAGATTATGAAACTTGATGTTGCTAATCATCAAATTCGCATTTTGCGCCCCATTTTAGTGGAGAATTCAATCGACTTTGAAAAGAAATATTTCCGCAAGCTTAATCTTAACTCATCGCGACGATGGTTCCGAATGAATCAAGGCATACTGGAATCCAGTGACAGTCAATTTGTTTTATGCTATTCAATCATTTCATTGCTTTCTTGCTGCAAACCCAGTTCTATCCCTGTTACGTTTAACTTTGATTTTAATCGTCTCATTGAGTTTAAATCTAAACTTCGTGAGTTAGTATGTCTTAACTTATGCCAAGCATTGTTACAGCAAAAGAACCCTTCAGCATTAAAGAATTGGAATGAAATTAAGGTCAATATTCTTTCTCTCATTTCTGACGATCATCACAATAAGAAATGGACGAGAAATATTAATCTTCTTTCTCTTGAAATCGCTAAGCACATTGATGCTAATCTAACTGTGCCCCAACCTGAAACCATTTCTTTTATCAGCACATGGCTTTTCAACAATCTTAATCCCAGTTCTAATATTTATGCACTTTTTGAAAAGAGAATTTCAACAAAACTTACTACTACCCTACATAGCAGACTTCAGTCTGCTAGTAACAAACCAACACCTGCTACTACTTCATCAATTAATTCAACACCAGGTAATAGTACGCAATCGGATTTTGACGCATTTGTCGACAAGATTCTAACGTTGGCTAAATTTCATTGGAATGTATTTGGCTCCTTTTACTCATCATCCCCAGTTATTCCAACTTCTCAAGAAGCATCCAAAACTCAAATCATATCTCAAGAAGCATCTAGCATTAGCGAACAACAATCTAACTCATCATCCACTTCAGCAAGTGCCGCATCCAATAGTGCTGCTGAGACTGACTCACATGCCGTTACTGAATCAACTAATTCGAACAAGATTTCTATTATGAACTTTGCTAACAAGGTCAAGTCTAATGAATGTCACCATCAAATGTTTTAGTTTTTCAGTATAAAGGTGAAAGCCTTTGTTGTTTTATTATTATATATAGACTTTTCCATATTAATTATCGATCTTACATAGACATATTTCTTCATCTCGTTCATAACTCAAATCAATTGCATTGTATTATACTAGTTTCAGGTTTAATAACACATTGGGATGCATAAAATAATAGGCTTTGATGGGGGGAATATCTTTTGAGTCATGAATACATACATGTGCGTAGAGGTGCGTACCTACCTATGTATACATTTTATTTTTTTGATTCCAGCATCAATTGGGTATACAAAATACAAACTGATCATACATACATATGTATGTTTTTTTAGCTTTATTTTGCTGTGTTGTATGTATATATCAAATAAATTTTTTCCTTTTATTTATTTTTTTTTTTATCTGAGAATTGTATTCTTTGTTACAGGTAGATACTCTGGATATGACAGGATGAGATTGATTACGGAAACATGGCGGGACCATGGGAAACCCAGAAACCAGAAGTACCGCGGTAAGTATGATATAGCAAGGATGTTTGCGCTGGGCGCTGTAATAGAATGTGTGGACTTTGAACGAAAAATGCTAAATTAAATATGCTCTATGCCAGGTTCGAACTTGGGACTAGGATTAAAGAGGCGTTGATGATTTCTTAGTAGGGCGGCCAATTTAGATGATGTAAATTTTACTAGGGACCCGAATCGTGAAGAATGCGAGTGCATGGCATACACGAAGTTAGGAACTTACGCATAGGATACTAGTGAGAGTAAAATATGAAGTCACTTCCTTTGCGACGAAGTTAATATTCTTATTATGGATGGAATTTGCACCTTGACTAGCGGTGAGACTGGTCTCCACATCTCCAGTCAGATGGAGTCGGTCATCACAAAAAGGGTCGAATCTAATGTAGGAAGTTCATAGAGTTGCCTAATTTTAGGAATAATACTAAAGCTATAGTTGACTATAACCTAATTTTAATAGGATTTTTTTGCGCAGGGCGCTGTGGTAGGGATATATGGATTTTGAGCACTATATATAAATATACTCTATTCCAAGTTCGAAATTGGGAATGGGATTTATCAGATCCGGACAGGCCGGCAACTGGAAGTTGAAATCTGTGCGTGATAACACTGCACTGCACCACACAGCAACGTATTGGAATTATATACATACATAAACAAAGGTAGGCAATTAGGTAGGTATATAGGTACCTACCTCCATTGACAAGACGTAAGAAGCTCAATTTGCTCTAAGACCCTTTGTATGTGATTATTATATTCCAGTTTTATCAAAGGTTTAAGTAAAATTTAGCCCCATCCTATCTGCAATAATTCAAAGGACACAGGACAAAATGTAACCTTAAAAACCTGTATCAGACAAGTTTAACACAGTCTTTATTTTTATATAGTAGTTTATTACCGTGATTATTATATTTTTACATTGGTATTCATTTTATACTCGCTTACAAGATTTGATATAGGACCCAACCTCAAGTATTCTACATAGTAAATATGAAGGTCGCAGGTTTCAAAACCTTAATCCAATAACCGTTTCACTTTTTAATTCTATTTCAACCCCTTAAAGACATAATAAAACTTGTCATATATTTTTCCTTGAAGATGTCATTGTTCTTGTACACTATGCAGCTTTCTGAGAAGCTGGTGGATCTCCACAAAAAAAGTTGGAATTCCTAGAAAACTTTCACCCGGTGTATATCCTATTGTTGCACTTATCGTAGTATTTCTTGCACGGTCACAAGATGTAAGATATAAACAACAATCATTTTTAGCTTATTTTAGCAAGAATGTATTAGTATCTTTGACTTCTTCATTCAATGCCAACAGCTTAGAATGAAGACAACTACTCTAGGGACCGCCTATGTGTATACGCTAAGAACAAAATTTGTTATAAACATTGAGTAATAAATAAGTCTTTAGAACTTCTTAGAACATTTATTAATAATAATAATAATAATAATAATAATAATAATAATAATAATAATAATAATAATAATAATAAATCTGATAAAAGCCCTGTACAAAATTTTATAAGTATAGTCAAGTAAATATTAAAAAAAAAAATATTATTTAAAAGAAGACTGGGTTAAATTAACCTAATTCATGCTTCCAAGGCCACATTTTTATCTGTGTCTTTTGAATTATTGGATGGGGCTAAATTCTTTAAAAACTAGTAATAATCCTAATTTAAGTGTAATGGGAAAACTTTGTCATCCTTTTAGAAAAATTTGTTACCTCCAGATGTAGCACAAAAATCTTCAAGGGAAAATCTATTGAAAATATAACTAAAAATAGAAATTTATCAACATGTCAACTTCTACATCTACTACATCACGATAGGTTGATCATTTTTGAAACAACCTATTTCTTTTAGAATGGATTTGAAAAAAAGTGGGACTAAAATTTATTTCTCAGAGTATTCCATCGGATTTTTCGGAGTGCACTCCAGTATAGACAACGGTGAAGGAATAAATACATACATACCTAGGTACCTATGTACGCAGTTAACTTTAAGTTCATATAGCCTGACATCTGATGTTTTAAGCACATGTAATTTGAAATTTTATGCCGTTGAAATATGAAACAAGAGGGAAAGAAAGAAGCGACCGGAAGAATTAGGATTTGACGAATATTCATATATTCTACAGAAAATTATCTTGTTAAATCCCCGGTAAAAGGATTCAACATTAAGCTACATAGTATAATTAGAATTATGATGTAAATTTGATCAGTTAATTACACATGTAATATATATTCTACAAGTATCACTATCTTAAAATACTTGATAAAAGTACTATGATGTATACATGTAAAATTCTTGGAACTAAGCTCTTGTAATTCCCCAATCTAGTCATTTTAAAATCCCTTATTTTGCTTAAACGTTGATAAAACTTTAAAAACACCGAAAAAAACTTTGGAACACGGAAGGTTTGTATTTTAAACAATGACCGAACTTTGACATGCAGACATTGCGTTATTCTCACTTAGTGTTCAAGTTTCATATATATAACTGTCCCGGTTCTAACGGGTTCTTATCCGTACATACATATGTAGGGACATTCTACTGGAAGATTGTTAGTCCTATAGTGTTCCTACGTGTGTACATGCATGTATGTATCATCATTGAGATATATACTCTTCTCAAAATAGGAAGTAAAATCAGCTAGGTTTTGTCTCTTTGTCTTGCTTCGTACAAGGTATTTTAGATTTTTTCTATATTCAATGTTGGAACAAAAAAGCCATCCGACGGATCATGAATTTTAAATGCATTGATGTCTCTGTATATACATATGGTACATACATCATAAAAAACATACTGCAATACACAATAGCAAATTTGGTCAATTTCAAAAATTGAACATGAATATTAGTCATTACTGCAGTCAGAAAATAGAGGAATAGAAGGATGGACTTTCAGGAGGATTTTTGAACAAATAAAAAAGTGTAAGTAATCATCATAACGATTAATATATGTATCTTTGTCAAGAAAAAACATTATTTTATTATATGTAAAGATTCTGACCACAATTGTGATAGTAAACGAGGTTAGGGCTTTGCCAATATAAGAAAACAAGTACGAAGCTTTACAAATACCGATCTTAAGGAAAACAAACAAGTAATAGTGTCCCCTAGGTATTAAGGAAAAATATATATAATAGAAATTAATGAAGGGTCAGGTTTGCTTGTGTATATTATACCTATTGGTAGCAAACAAGTTACTCTGTAAAAGGCACAAAATAATTCACTTTCATTCGTTAACTTTAACGACAAAATGACAAATATTTATAGTTTTCCAATACATAGACATAAACAATAATTCGTAAGTATATGCCGCTAAATAAAAGGCCTACTCGATTGATATATCCGAGTTATCTCATTAACTGTGAGTATTTGTTAATAAGAACAATCAGTCTCATTGGTTGAATTCACTTGTCGGTTGACAAGTAATACGAAATTCATGACAATTTTATTTTATTAAACTAAATACAAAAATTCTTTACTTATTTGACTTTCTTATTTTTGGTGTACCGTCTAGCTACTTTTAGTGTTAATTTTTGTCTACTTCCATCATTATATATTATATGTCTGACAAATGCATATTTAAATCTTTTAATTAAATTACCCCAGTTTATTTATTTTTCCCTTGGTTCAATCCAATAAATATTACTTTTATTTTATGTCAGGTCTTTAATATGGAGAGTCAGGAACGTAATTAGGATCGATTAGTAAAAATATTAATCAATGTATTTATACACATGTATTACAAGTCTTCGTAGCCTAAGTCCTAAGTTCTTAATCTTGGACCCTCAGTAATAACTAAGGTCGACCTTTCCCTACCCATAGGATAACTCCTTACTTGTAAAATTTCTTTCTTTCTTTATCTTTTATTTCCATATTCACCATTTTAGATACATAGGAACTTATTTGAATTAACCGTTTCACTCTTTACTCCTGGTTCCGCTCCTTCATAACAATATGTACCTACCTAGGTACCTAGGTAGGAAAGTACCTTTGTAAGTAGATAGAGGTACATACTTGTAGTTATCTCAAATGAGAGTGACTTGTGAATGTGGGACTAATAAAAATAGGAACTAATGTATCAGACCTGCAATTTATATCTTATTCTATAGTTGTCATTTAGCGTCACCTTTATACTTCCATTAGACGTAAACTTGCCCTTTGAACGTTTTAGTGTTGTCGATACCTTTTTTTCATACTGTGGAAATAATTGTGTCTGACATTTTGTAATCTCCAAGGTTTATTTTCGTCATTCATTTTATTTTATCTCTGTCAACATATACTTGAATGTAAATCGTTCTTACTTTTAAGCGTACAGATAAAATTGTGAAAGGCTTTAATCCGATACTAATAAAGCCTTCCATAATAGTATAAAATTTATATTAAACTGTTTACATCACTTACTCAAGTTGATAGTCAATTGTGATGATAATTGGACGGTAAGTAGTAGTATTCTGCGTAGCATGTGTGAATACATAGGTAGGTAAATGGATCAAAATTTTCTGTTTTGGGTTTGTTGTCCCCTATTTGCTGTGTAGAAAACATGCTGCCATTTAGTTTGCGGCTTCGTCAAAATAGGACAGCGGCTGTAGAGAACTGGCAGCAGATTTGACAATGGCAGGAGGAAACACAACGGCAATGATTTACCACCAGTGCAACTATTGATAAAAGCACGATTTTACCGCTGGATAATACTTGTTGCTATTATATTTTTTGCTTCACTCAAATTTATTACTATAAATATTTCATAGGAACTATTTCAATATATAAATAACTAATATACATGTTCACGACCCGGCCAGAATAGGCTAGTTAATTGTACACCTCCAAAATATCACAGGCAACCACAGTTAGTTACTACAAAAAAGATAATACAGTCATTAGTCACCACCCTGTGACAAAATAGTTGACAGACAATATACGTACAAATTTTTCTAAAAAATTGTTAATAGCATCGACGATATCTCAAGACTATAACACATATCTCATTTTCCAGAAGCACTATATGCTAGTTATTTCACTAATACTAAAACATATATTTTGTTAGTAAAGAATCATATCATTTAATAGTATCAAAAAAGCTCACCAATCATATTATGTTTAATAAATTTGATACAAAAGCCAAATAGCACTAGAAACGAGTGAAACAATACCTATATTGCCCTTATCACACGTGATTAAATTTTTTTAGCCAATTACTAGAATATATCCATAAAAAATATTGGAGCATATATATTGTTTTGTTGAATATCTACATGTGTGGAAGGGAAAAAAAACGTGTAACAACATCTTTGTCCCGTAGTGCAAAAGTACCGACATTACTCTTGTCACGCGTAAAAAGATTTAACCAAGAAAGGATCACAGCAATTCATGAAAAATATGACACATCGTCAGAGAGAAGGAATAAATGAAAATTATCTGACACGTACCAATGTGTGTCCTAAGTAATTGTAAACTGTTTGTAAAGTCAAATAGATATATAATTTAGTCCTAAAAGAGATGTAAGCCGCAATATGTTCATTTTAACCTCACAATTATCATTGTTATACAATAAGAAAAGAAGAGAACTTCTCTTGGTGTTTCTGGGTCTTTCTACGTTCGAAATTCTAGATATGGTTGACGTTATAAATTATGGCTATCTAAAATTCTAATTTCTTTCCAATAATACAGCAGAATTGATTTTTCTATGACTCAACTTACAAATTAAAAAAATCTATCTCATTCTGCTCATTGTGCAGGCACTACCAGTGCTGTTTTAATTGTATAATATTCCATGAACTAGTCATATTTTATAAACTAATAGTAATCAACTTGTATTTGTGTATGAAATATCATATATTATATGTAAAATCAACATAATTGTCACCACAAATATTATTTTTTTTCACACATAATCAGAAAATAATTTTTTATTTCTATGTATAATATATATCATATAAAACCAATTAATATGAAAATAGCAATTATATTAAAAATGAGCCATTAAAAGGCACATAAATAATTTTACATTCCTAATTTTATTTGTACTATTTAAAAATCTGTTAAAATTAAATCACTTATATCTTTCATTCAAACTTTGGTTCTTTGATCCCTATGCGAGCGTAAGAGCATAAACAAAGCTAAAGTTGAGACTTTATTTATTTACCTATTCTATTGTATTCTGACGACATCTTCCCGATCTCTGGACCTTTCTCTGCGATTAAACTGTGCCATTTGGTCTTAGTAAGGGAAATAGATGCTAGTGAGGAAAGATGATATGATCGCCTCAAAGAAGTTTGGTGGTTTCGGATTGTGGGACATAGACAGGCTATTACAAGGTACAAGAGCAAAGTTTCTGTATGGGTTCCTGGTGAATCCTTCTTTTGCTAGAAATATGACCTCTTCTGTCTATCAAAAAGGTATTTTCCATTCTGCTACGGTACGTACAAAGAACTTTCTTGAACATACAATCAAAACTTTCATCAGCAAATTTCTTGATCCCTCCATAATTCAAGCAGGAAAATCCTTGTTACAGATAACCTTAAACAAAAGCAAGCCATCCTTTTTATTTGTAGGGTTTTTGCTATCCGTCCAAGGCACCCAATGGGGGATGAACCCACTGCAAGATTAATTCCGTCATCATTTAAGAGAGTTCTTGAAAGATTGAGTAAAGACAAGATCTTGCAAATTCCAAAGGTAACTGGACCTTTCTTTATTGTCGAAACAGAAACTGATATTTGGAAAAGGGTGTGGAAAGCTCAATCCTTACTATTAGGCATTGGATACTTCAGGGCAATTGTCTTCCATGGCTTTCTACCAACATTCCTTCCGTCCTTTTAGATGCTCATATAGTACATCCAAGTCATAAAGAGAAGAATTGTTCTTACTGTGGTGCCGTAACTGGAAACATAACACATCTAATATACCAATGTTCAAACGTGTTACATAGTGGCACAGATTCTAGTGCAAGTCGGATGATAGATCTGAAGACTTCAACCAATCCTTACTTTTCCTGAGACCAGAAGGACTTGTAGCCAAGTCAAAAACCATCAGCAGATATATCTATATGATCATGATTATAAAGAAAGCTTCTAAATTTGAAAGAGCTCAAGATCCTTCAAAAAACAGCTATCTTTTTTACAAATATTGCCAAACAAATATCAGAAGGTGATTACTCCACAAAATGGGAACTGGTATAAGTTCTCTAACTAAGTTTAAGAAGAGCTAATTCAAAGATTTTACTTTTATATATTAGCATATATTTTTCAAAAATTTTCACATAAAAATTTAGGTAAAATTACTTAAATTTACATATTAAAATCATAACAAAATAAAGCTAAAAAAATAACCAGTATATTATGTCGTTTGAAACACCCGGTAGATAAATTCCTTTGGACTCAACAAAAAAAAAAAAAAAGGATGTAAATGAACTGCGACTCTTGCAATGACCAAGATCTTAAAATTATTTGTGCTACGAAAAACTGAAAGAGAAAGTATTTTATCATTTTCTATTTCTTGTAATATTTCTAGAACAAAAATTAGTGCTGACGATACTCTTCCGATAGCTCTGCTTATTGCGCAGGCAATATTGGAAGTTGCTAAATCTACTTTTATGATATCTCCTATATGCAACACATGATTTTTCCTTTTTTTTCTTTCAATGTTAGTATTGTAGCGAGTACTAGATATATGAGTGATATTCACAACTCACCTTGAAATTGCCGAACATTTTGAGTACCATGTGATCGAGGCTATTTCGTCTGGAAAACCTTCAAAATCTTGTTTTAATTCCATAATTACATCACCGAAGATGTAATGATTGGGTGGATGTGCCCTCGAAGATTGATTGAATGCACGCCCTTATTGTTATGAACAATTGAAAGATTATCGACTGTTCTTTCCAGTAGGGTAGATGTACCATTCCCTAATTCCATAAAGGGCGGACACTTCTCTGGAAGTTTAGTTATCTGAATCATGTTTATTCCAGAATGAATCTCTAAATCGCTGTTGCATGCTTAATTTCCCCAAATGAAGTTTCATAAGAGATTTTTCAATACATTAAGAATTTGTGACATTCTCTTAATGTATTGTAGTAAAGGTTAGTTTAGATTTTACTGCCAAAGGTTGATAATTTTTTTACCGATGAAGTGCCTCTCCGGTTAAGACGCTACTGTTATAAACTATATTGTACCAGACAAACCCATATTGCAAGTGTAGTCCAGAATGGTAATTTGGTCGTTTATTATTCTATCATATAAACCCGATTTTGATCCTACAGCAACCGGTTTAAAAGTTCGAAAATTAACCCAAATCGTTCTCTAAACAGGTAGATAGCCATATACGTAGGGTGGCATCCTATATGCATTGCTATTGGCAAATCGAAACAAGGGGATTACAACTCTTCAACGTGCATTCTCATTTAGTGAGTAATTCTTTAAATGATTGTTAGGTACCTGAAATTTCTTTCATGATTGTGTTAACTTAAATTTTGCAAAGTCAGAACCATACTCTTCTTGTTCTTTGTCCATCAATATGCTTAGAAGAAGTTCTTGACTTAATTTAGTCATGCCATTGAGTTCGGAATGCGCAGAGTCTACAAGGAGACTTGCGACTACATCTAACGTACTAAAAAATTTCACCATAGTTAGATAGTAATCCATCGAATTTTAATCACTTTTCTTTGGTGCTTAGTCTTCCCTTCTAAGTTGCGTGACATTGCAAGTGTTTCATATTGTGATCTCTTGTTTATTTAATTTCTCTTCCACTTCGAAAATAGTGACGTCGTCGTCAATCTGATGTTGTACAAAGTAGCAGTATCGACAACACACATTGGTTCTGGGACCATTATTTCCGGTCAGCTGAGGTATATCGCCTAGCAGAGCGAGAACAGTTACAACAATTAAACTTCCATTTACCAACAATTCTCTATCCAATCGAGAGAAGTACTGAAGAAACTCAAATAGGCTTTTCATGTCTATACCGTCGGCTCCTAAACATATACGTGTTAAATTCCAATGAGATCGACAGTCAGAAACTGACAATCCCATGGGTATTATATATATATTTCCATTGTCGCATTACACATGTTATGATAGACCCCAAATTGGTCGAGGAATAGTTGCATCGGAATTCTTTGTACCTTAAGCGCATTTAAACTCTCGCTATTCCACGTATTTGCCAATACATCTCTATTTAGCTCCTGTAGCTCAGAAAATCCTGTGATAACAGGAAGGAAACATAATGGGTGGCATTCATAGGACCTGCTGCACCTTTTAATTACACGTTTAATGTAAGTTCCTTTGCAAGTATCAGAGGGACATGGCAAATCATGATTGTTTTCTTTAACTTTTGATCAGGGATGTAGATCTTTATAGGCGCGCTGTGTTCCATATAAATAATCAAGTGGTGGCTGTGGTGCAATAACTTCCACTACATTCTCTTCTTCTATGTAGATCGTTGCAGTACTCAAATCAAATTCATTGGAGTCAATGTTTCTACATTCAGAGATAAATTCCCTTTCCCATTGATCATCTACAGAAAATATGCATGCGTTGGGGCCATATAGTAGCAACAAAAGACAACGTACAAAATCTACGTCTATAAAACAGTTCGACAACTTCGCACTGGGTTTTCTGGACCACTGACCAGAAAATGAAGAAAAAGATAAAAATTAATAGTAAATAAATTGTTGTGTATTGTTTATATCATCATTACATCGAAATCATTGGATTTGTCAGATATAAATTTTTGTTGTAGTATGTGAAATAAATTTAGCGTGTGGGAAAGATATTTTTTGTGCGTATGCTGGGGACTTACAAAAATATCAAGAAATTGGGAAATTTGGAGGTGATTTTGAGGATATTGTGGTATCCCACATAATTCTGTGAATTCTGTCTTGAAAGGATTACCTACCTGGGAAAAATGTGGGGTCCAGATACCTAGGTAATTATATGAAAATTCGTCAAGTTTCTGGTTATATCACAATTCCCATTATAAAAAGGAAACGCTTTTATATACTTTTGTCCCAACCGTCCTTCCATTAATCCATCGCGCTTTCTAATAGATAACAAATAATAGTAATCAGGAACTTTTTCGATACTGCAAATTGTAAAAAGTAACCACGTATACTCTTTTGATTTTTCAGAATTTAGAAAATTACATGGTTCATCAAATTCATCTAAATCCTCTACTGATCTTGATGTAGCAAATTCTTCCCTATCTAGAAGGGAATGAAAATTTTTTATTTGGCTCCATGATCTCGTCACATCAACAAAGATATCTCCAGGTTTGGAATCTTGAGAAATCAGTGGATCATCTAGAACTTCAAATACCGATCCTTGGTAGATATGATCAGAGCAGCTTAAAATAATCCAGCTATAGTCACCTTCAACGTGATTTATCCGCAGAGTCTCTGTCTCCGTTAACAAAAATTTTGTACCTTCACGAAGCCAGTAAGAGTAACATAAATTTCGAGATGTTGCTTTCCGCATGAAATTCTCGTGTTTTCGAGGCCAAATTGTAGGGTGCAAAGAGAGATTGTCCCGTGTTTGTTGTACTGATAACGTTGGATTATGAGACACTTGCGTTGTCAAGTTTAAAGATTGGTATATATTGTATCTTGAATGATGATCAATTTGGAATAGCCCAGGATCTGTAGGGATTGCTAGTAATTGTGGATGACGGGCTGGTAATGATTGTGATATTGTGTGTCCAACTTGATCATATGAAATAAGTGCTAGTTCAGGAGCTTCATTTTCAGCACTTAGTAGTTGATCATTTTGCCAGACAGGGTTCAATGAATGATGCAAAAAAGTTCTGTTTGATAACACAAGCCGGGTTGACCGACCTGATTCTAATTGTTCCTGTCTACCAGTAGACATATTTGAATTAAAAGATTTATCAACAAGTATATACTTCAGATGTATGATTAGAAGTATATGTGACTTATTTGCAGTAAAAAAGCAAAATAATGGGGAGGGTGTGATACAATTTAGTGGCACAGGTTTCAACTTCCAATTGCCGGCCTGTGCGGGTGTGCCGATTCCCAGTCTCTGGTTCGAACTTTGCATGGAGCACATTTATTTCCGTATTTTCTATCCAAAATCCATACATTCTATTACAGCGCTAACATCCTTACTATATTATGCCTACCACTGTACATCTGGTTTCTGGTTTTCCCCATGGCCCCGCCATGTTTCCATAAATCCCAACCTGTCATATCTAGGCTATATACATTTAACAAGAATACAACTCACAGATAACAAATAAACAAAATGGCATCGTATTGGGGGGTGGAGTGGAGTTTCATGTGTCCTTGCTACTCCCCTCTTAAAAACTTTAAAAGAGATGCGTCCCCACATTAAGTATAAATTACATATACAAACATACCCGTAGGTACTTACTACTACATAGGTAGGTAGGTAGGTACCTAGGTACGAAGGGTGCAATGGGACCTAATTCAACGTTCAAAGTCAAACATTACAACTGTTTTCCCTAAAAAGAGATCTCATGTATACATGTATGCATTTGATCCAGTTTGAGTATATTCAAATGATTACATACATACATTCCTACTAATGTACCTAGGTAGGTAGGTATCGAGGAAAATACATTTGTCAAGAATGATGGTGAAATTCAATATGTACCTTCCTAGATAGGTAGGTATGTAGGTATGAATGTACTCTATTTACATGTCCAACACCACGAACAATTTTATTAACCTTGAGAATGATAAAATAACAATAATAACAATAAATCTGAGTATCTAAATTACCATCTAAAACCACCAGATCGCTTATCCTTCTTTCTCTGATCCATCCATTCTTGTCTGCACTCTTTATATGCCTGGAAATATTCCATGCACATATCACGATCATAGTTATTTCTAGCCAAGCAGTTCATCGACATCTTTGACGCTTCTTGACAAGGATCGTAAAACTGAGATGGTTGTTTCCTTGTAAAAAGTTAGCAAGATGACACGTATACATATGGATATATTCGTGTTCGTAATATACTTACACTACAAATTGGGCTTTATGATGGAAGGCGGTAGGATTATCAGGGTAAAATTTAAGATCTTCGATTTTCTTTTTTTCTGGAACTGAGGATGAAGAAACTTCTGTTTCTGTACGTTTAGATTCCACTGACTTAGAATCTGTCGAGTTTTTGTGTTCTGTCTGTTCTACCATTTTGGTGATCACGAAATGTTGCTGTTGTGGGTAGTGAATAATGAATCCTCGAGACAATCTAAAAACCTGGCTGAATTTATTGTCACATGACACTCTAGTATGGTACATACACAGTAAAGTGAAAAAACTCCCAACGAAAGAAATTGAATAAGAAAATAAATAAAAGAAAATGAAATGAAAAAAAAATCATTCTACTCTTTTTCTTTGCTATTAAAACTAGATATTTATAAGATATATTTCTCATATATCTGCTTTTTACACTTAAATGTCTGCTACCATGGTATCAAGGGTAAATATACCCGTTAATAAAAGTAGTCTATTAGTTGCCGGTAAAGATCCATGCAAGAGATGCCCCAAATCATTATCGGAACCTCGAATGTCTGTAACAGTTACACGATCTGAACCTTTTTGTCTTCCTTGTTTCGATCGGTTTGTTTCCACTAAAGTACGAAAGCAACTTGGCGAAGACATTTATAAACCCTTATACAGAAAAGATAAAGCAATTATCGATACTACTGCAAGAATTGTTGTACCTGTGTATGGAGCAAGACTTGAAGCAGCTGCCATGGTAATAAGAGTATTGACAGAGTTGTTGGCAGGTCACAGGAAACTACATAGGAGAGTAGGATTTTTTCTGCATGTACTAAGAATTGTTCAAGACGAAGAATTGGAAGGTGAAGGTTGGGTAGAATTGTGGCTACGGGAAAAATATGGTTCAGATATCGAGAGGTATGAAAAGATTCACATAAATTCATTTTTTGAAGCCTCTGCACCAGAAGAGTTACATACAATCTCAGTTGAACTCAATTCTCATGATAATTATACTAGTTCCGGTTCATTGGGTACATTTGATCCTCCTAAGTCTTACCAAGAGATTCTTGATACCCTTCCATCGAATACTTCACGCGAAGACCTCACCACGATTATTATTAACCAGCTTACTACAAAATACGCCATAGCAAATGGATGTCAATCAATTTTTGAACCATTTACATTAACTTATATTGCAGAGAGAGCAATTGGACTTGTGTGTAAGGGTCGCGGTGTAGAACTCGGAACACGATTAATATCAGATGATATATTGACTAAATCCACCAAAACAGGTCCTCTGAAGGAAGAAGATATTGTTAGAATGAGACCAATAGCCGACTTATATGATCATGAAATTAGAGCATATCTTAAACTCCATGATCTCTGTATACCTGAGCCATATGCAAGCCAACTGGAAGCAGTGTACGGTGTTTCAAACAAGAATGTCAACACTAAATCTATGTCAATGGATATGTTGCTTCATCGTTACTTTAAAGATATTGATATTGCATTTCCTAGTGTAACAGCAACAGTTGTTCGTACTGTGGACAAATTAGGATCAAAGCTTGATTCCCCTAAGCTTGGATACATGTTAAAAACACGCTGTGAAATTTGCGGAATTACATGCGAAGATGACGCTTTAACTTGGATTCATAAAATCAGTGTTATGAATCTTAATGATAATGGCGGAACGACTTTCAATCCTCATAAACGGGCAAATTTATGTTACGGGTGTATCACATTGTTTAAGAACTCTCGAAATCCACAAGTTGTATGGCCTAAAAGGGACAATTCAATAAAGCAAGTTCTTAAGGACTATGAACTATAGATCTAAGTTACAAATCGTACTTAATCTATACCTCGTTATAATCCTTTTTCATGGAACGAGTACCATGCACTTGCTTGTATATATATTATATTTTATGCGTAAATTTGTCATGAGCCTGAGCGGGAAATGTAAAGTTGTTACCCTACAAATTACAAACTTACTAATATATTTCCATTTTGCGTCAAAATTTTTTCATCGTCATAGTCCAACCAAATTTGGGCCTATTAATTTTTCACACTTATTTTTCTTTTCGCTTCTCCCTATTTCTACAAATTCTTTTTAGTCCTTGATAAAACTCATCATCCACATAAGCACTGTGGAACTGCCAAAGAAGCAAACTGATAGATTAAAATGAGTACCCAAAATACTGCTTGGGATAAAATTACGGGATACATTGCCTCTCACAAAGCTGCTGTTTTTATTGGATCAGTTGTTGTTGTTGGTACAGGTGCTGGTGCCTATTATTATTTGAATAAATGCGAATCAGGTGCTGGAGATAAGACCAACGGATCACAGAAGAAGGGCAAGAAGAAATCAAAGAGTAAACAAGAAAAGAAAAAGCAAAGAAGGGCTAGGGAAGCTAATGGTGGTTCTACTGCTTCTGACAAACACACTATCGCCGGGTTCGAATTGACAAAGGATGAAACTTACGATGTCGAGTATCCCAATATTCCTGACCTTTCTGAGGTCAAAAGCCTGGCCTTAGAGCAAAGACAAAAGTTGGCTCACAGGTTTAAATTAGCCGGAAACGAATACTATGGAAAGAAAAAATATAACGAAGCTTTAGGAATGTACCAAAAAGCATTACAATGCCATGTTGATCCCGTTCAATATTCGAACGAAGCTGCATGTTACATCGGTTTAAAGAATTACGAAAAAGTCATCGAAGTGTGTGACAAGGCTCTTGCTTTGCAACCTAAGAATGAAAAAGTTCTTATTAGAAGGGCTACAGCAAATGAGAATTTGGGTAACCTTCGTGATGCTATCTTTGATTATAGTTCGGCTCTTATTCTCAGTAATTTTCAAAATCAATCTTTAAGCACAGCCGTTGATCGTGTAATCTCCACTTCTGCCACCTCGGAAGCTGAGAAACTCATGAAAGATAAAGTGCCTGCTATTGTCAACAATCTCAATGTAGCCAGTATTTTCCGTACATATGGGAATCACGATACCCCAACAGGTCTTAATTTAGTCCTACCAGAGTCTGCAGATTATGCTACCAAGCTAGGTTTTGATGCCATCCACGCTGGTGATTTTGCTGAAGCATACAAACAATTTAAAATCGCTAGTGAGAAGGACGGTGAGTTCGTTGCATACGCTTATCTCTATATGTCAATTTTCTCACACATCCTTGGAAACCCTGAACAAAGCCTTGAATTTGTTAAGCGCAGTATTGATAAGATACCCACTGTTATGGGACACGTAATCCGTGCTAATTTGTATTTGGATCAATCTAATTCTACCGCTGCATCTTTGGATTTTCAAAATGCCCTTACTCTTGATATCAAATGTGCTTTTATCTATCATCACATTGCTCAAATGAGTTTTGTCGCTAACATGGTAACTGAAGCTATAGAAAATTACAAAAAAGCACTTGAGTTTGACCCTGATTTTATATATTCTGATATCCAAATTGGTGTTTCTTATTACCGTCTCGGTGAAATTGATAAGGCTAAAAAACATTTTGAATTACTTGAATTAAAACACCCTGAATCTTTTGAGGTTTTTAACTATTACGGTGAAATTTTAACCGACCTTCGTCTTTTTGATGATGCCATCAAGAAATTTGACAAGTCTATTGAACTGGCTAAGATCAATTCTTACAGAACTGTTCCTCTTGTAAATAAGGCACTTGCTATTTTTCAATCTGATCCCTCCAAGGCTGACACTAGTATTGAACTCTGTAACGAAGCTCTATCTCTTGACCCTAATAATTCACTTTCATTTGCAACTCTTGCTCAAATCTACTTACACTTAGAAAAGACTGATCTTGCCTTTGAGTACTTCACGAAAACGGCCTCTGTTTTGAATTCCGTCGCTGAAGCTTCACAACAATTATCTTTGGCTGAGGCTACTCATGCCCAGTTACGTATTGCTAAGGAACGTCCTGCTCTTCAAAAACATTTGGAAGCATTTCAAGCAGCGTCTCTAAGTGGTGCTACTGCTTAAATGGTGAGAGACAAAAGTGTTAGTACAATGACATTGCTTCTTTTCTTTTAGTCGTACCAGATATGTTTATAATTACATTCCTACTTAGGATTATGGAAATCTAATTATCTCCGAGCTACCTAGGTAATAATAATAATAAATATGATTAATGTTCTATATACTATGTAGGTACGTATTTGCTAGATGTATCTATAGATTGCTCCTTGGTGACGAGAATTAAAATTTTAGATGATAACTAGGGCTTCTCTTGGTCGACTTTATGGGCCCTGCCAGGGAGTCATTCTAAAATGTGGAGTAGTGCTGGTTCTCATGTACATAAACATTTAAATTATAATCAAATATATATTACCGTAGATTAAGCCATTTATGGTGCATTGTGAGATCAGATCATTGCAGGTACACTGATATTCAAGGTTGAAATTCCCAAACGTACAGATTTCATATAATCTTTAGATACAAACATATACTGCCGATTGATGGTCGTTATAACCTAGTCTAACAAACGACGATTGATAATTTTGACTGCTCTTCCACTATAGAAATCTGCGATGGATTCGAAAAATCAGTAAAATTCTCAAATGTAAGAAGCATAACATATTTGTAAACATGATATTTAACCTCCAAACTCCTGTTAATATCGTTTTTAATTGCAAAAACAGATCTTCAACCAAGTAGAAAGTTCCAAAGTATATTTTTGCCAGAGCCACATCAGCACAACTACTAGATTCAATAACAGGTAACGTTTGAGCCAACACATTACTATGTATTTTCTTCAAGATCACAAAAGACTAGACTGTCCTGTAAAAAAATGTTTCATACAATCTCAATCAAAGATTAACCTCATATCAAACAACAAATATTCTACCCATATGTACATCCGTACTATATTTATTCAAATCAACAGCCTGACAAATATTCACAAAAGCTATTCGCCCGTAAAAAAAGTTTTGCGTTCATAGAAAATTAACAAAATATATTCTTAGTAGCCATGTTTTTATAAATAATTTACTCGATACATCAAACATACCTTCCTAAAATTAAATTTTAAGGTAAATTCAAAAAATTTCCTACAAAAAAATTGTATTTAAAGGTCAATGAAAAAGATAAATTACGGTCATCTTTACCTTTAAAATGTATTTAACCAATGAATGAAATGCATTTCAAGAATATAAGCTTCATCAATAAATTACCCACCTGTGCATCTATGACTTGATATTTAAGGACCATACGTAAAATGAACATAATAGAAAAGAATAAAAACCCGCAAATCAAAGAAGTAATGATTCCATTTTGGGAAAATTATTCCTTTTATGTCACCAGAGAATATTTGAACATGTACTGTTGCAAAAAAACTCTGCAAAACAAAAAAACATATCTAAACTATCACAAAAATCACAGATTTAAACAGTTAAAATAAGAATTTAACTTAAAGAAATTCAAGAAAATTCTGCTATAAGAACCTTTGTCCCAGAACCATGAATCTCATATATCTCATAAATTAATTTTTTTTTTAACAAAATCATTAATTAAGAAACAAGATCTTTCAAAGAGTCGCAATTTTGCTGCAAAAAAATTTCGGATGATTATTTCAAGAAGTGGGAACCTGCATAAGTTCTCCAACTTAGCTGAAAAAGAGTTCATCCAAAATTTTTTTTTCTTATATAAATACATATACAAAATTACACATAAAACTCCGCAGTGTTGTGTCCTCAAGGAATGGAAATAAAGTTAAAAAGTGAAACAGTTAATTTAAGTAATTTCATATGTGTATAAAATGACGTATATATAATAATGAAGTAAGTAAAAGGAAGATATCGCAAGTGACGAGATTCCATGTAAAAAACAGGGAAAACCTGAGCTTGCTATTACTAAGTGCCCAGGACTTGGGACTTAGGCTAGGTGTCCAAGACTACTATGTACGGACTCAGGATATTGAGATGAGTACATACATACTTACATACATACCTACCTGCATATATCTACATGATCATGATAATCAAAAAGTGCATCTAGATTTGAGACCGCTCAAGATTCTTCAAAGAACAGCTATCTTGCGACAAATATTACTAAACAAGTATTAAAAGGCGATTAGTTCAAGAAATGGGAACCGGGATAAGTTCTCCAATTGAGCTCAACATGAGCTAATCCAGAGATTTTACTTTCATATAAAACCATTTATTTTTCAGAATTCTTAACGCACAAAATTTTATTCATAAAATTGCTTAAACTTGCATAAATATCATAGCAAAATAAAGTTAAAAAAAATAAAAATACCTACAGAATTCAAGTAAATTTCCTATGTAATCGATGTAATATACAAAATCTGCTACAGATTCAATCTCCGAGACATATAATTTTTGGATTTCCTAGCACACAAAAGCTTTAAATCATTACTTAAAATTACATACACAAATGAGACAAAACTTGGTGTAAATGAAATAAGACTTGGACTTAACATTTATGGTCTTGACAGTAGGGATCTGTATTACTTTTTTTTATTAGCTTTATTTTGCCATGTTGTTTACGTAATTTTAGGTAATGATTTAAAGCTTTTGTGCGCAAGGAAATCCGAAAATTTAATGGTTTGATATGTAGGTAAAATTTTTTGGTAATTGAGTTTAGCTTGTCCCGGTTTTCATTTCTTGAAGTAATCACCTTTGGATATTTGTTTGGCAAAATTCGTAGCTAATCCACTGTTTTTTGGGGATCTAGCTAAGTAAGTATGTATATATACATGTACTTAAACTTACATAATATTTTTCATAGCAAACTACATAAATAAAAAAAAATTGCAGTGCTCTACCATCCTTACTACTACATATTCACCACGAAGTCCCTGGTTGCTGGTTTTCCCCATGGCCTCACCATATTTCCATCATATCCCAAATTGACATTTCTGTAGAGTACTTACCTCGGTACATAGGTATGTAGGTACCTACAGTATGTCCCTACCTATGTTTTTTTAGCATTATTGTGCTATGTCGTTTACGTAATTTTAAGTAGTAATTTTATGTATAAAACTTTTGTGTGCTAGGAAATCAAAAAATTATATGTTTTTATATATAAGTATAATCTTTGGGTTAGCTTATATTGAACTCAGTTGGATAGCTTATCCCGGTTCCCACTTTTTTATGTGATCACCTTCGGATATTTGTTTGGCAATATTTGTAGCGTGGTATCTGTTTTTTGAAGCATCTTGAGCTTCATAATCATGATCATGTAGATATATCTGCCGATGGTTTTTGACTTAGCTATAAGACCCTCTGGCCTTGAGAGAAATAAGGATGGAATGAATTCTTCAGGATCATCTTCCGATAAGTAGTAGAATCTATGCCACAATCGTAACATGTAGGTAAGTACATGTGACAAAAATACAACTCTCAGGCTACAAAAAGGAAAGAAAACAAAACACCTGTGTACATAAGAAATGAAAAAATAATAGCCTTTGCCAATTCTTAACAGACGACTTATATAGATATATATATAAACATACATATATAGGTACCTAGGTAGGTATATTCAAAGAGGAATTCCACCTAGTTAATAGAAAGCAATTCAACTTCAAACTAAATACAAACAATTAAGTTAGTTCCCATTAGTGCATTCACAAATAAACATAACAAAACAATACTTACAATCAAAGTAGCCATAGGAGGAATCAAACCAGGGTAACCTCTCTCACCGTAGGCGTAATCACCGGTAATAGTCAAAACGGCTTTTTCACCAAGAGATAATTGGGGAACACCTTCATCCCAGCCTCTAATGACACGGCCAACACCAATCGGGGTTTGGAATGGAACGCCTCTATCACGAGAAGAGTCGAACTTTTTGCCAGACTCCAATGTGCCCACGTAGTGCATGGTTACGGTGTCACCAATTTTAGGGAAAGTTTTGCCATCACCTGGAGAAAGAGATTTAACAGTAACACCCATTGTTTCTTGTCTTGTTTTCTTGTTATCCTCCTTGTTTGGTTTTGAAGAGTTTGGTTTAAGAAGATAAAGTATGAGGTTAAAAGAAGAAAAGGAGAAAAAAATTTGTTCTTGAAAATCCAAATAGAAATGGTGGGTTTTTGTAGTTAAGCAAACTCTATTTTACAAAAATAATAAAAATTAAAAATAATAAGTGATGTCATAATCCACTCGATCTAACGATTATTCATATTATACATACTGCTTCCCTACTGTTAATGTTTTCTATTATATCATTTAAATTTATATTCAACATCTTATCCAAAGACCTTTCTTTTCAATTCTTAAACTATCAGTAGCTGGCAACGGCACCAAAGTCTTTTTATAATTAATATCAAATACTTTTAATTCTGGAATCGCCAATAAACCTTCACTTAAAGGCAAAAATACAAACTCAATGGTGCGCCGAGTATAAGGAAGCATACGGACAAAAAGCTGTTTTGGTCCTTGAAATGCAAATGATTCGCTTGTGCCCATTGTCACGGAATAGGTCAGTATATGACTGGTGGCATTCTCAATATAGTACTTTGACAGAAAAGTGTTATCTTCAGAGTCAAGCTGTTCAATATCTATTTAATGAATCAACTAATTAGTAATCATTATTCTTGTTATTTTTTTCACATAGGCAGAATTTGTTAATTTATACATACCAACAATGACACGTGGTTCAATAATTGGAAGATTCAGTCTCACTGGTGATATGTTGAACTCGTTAACGACTTCGCTACTTGATCTTCTCCAAACTAACTTCAAACAAGCTTCTGCAATAACTTGTCTAATTTCTTTTTCACTAGATCTTGATGTGTCAAACATGTAAGAAAATTTATGTCTGTCATTATGATGCATTGTTGTCACTTTATCATCGCCATTGCAATCTGGTTTTCTAATCAATTTGCAAACCGAATTATCAGGAGTAATGATTTCAAGTTCTGATCCGAGTAATTCAATTGGACTTCCATCAGTAAGACATAAAATAGATGCAGACAATTCCCACCTTTTCCATATTCTGGGAGTAACACCAAACCCAGTTCCATCTTCTTCAATAATAGGAATAAAAAAACTAGGCCAATCGGCATTGTGATATCTAGGATTGATATCAAAGTTGACCACAAAAGGTTTTTCAACCTGAATATGAAAGTTAACACTATATTGAACCCTAGTTTCCTCATCAGAACTGGAAAAATATGACGTGAAAAATTCTACTGTAAACCCATTTATAGCACCGGCTGGAATCTGAACTTGAAAATCAACATAGTTAACTTCTCCTTTAGCTAATTTCAAGTCTGCAAATAAATCCGGTTTAACTGTTTCACATACCCATTTACATTCAATACCATCACCATCTCTGTCAAAAGCTTTAATTTGAGATGCCACAACAACTTCTTCGGACTCTTCGTTAAGGAAATGAACGGGAATTTTAATTTTTTCACCAACTGCAAATGGACCTTTGTCTTTAAGAATCAAACTCACCTTAGAAGGTCTGGGTGAAAGCAATATCTTATAGGGATCGGTAGTCTTTATATACCTCGTTTGAGTTATATTATTTTTATCATGCCAAAATGAAACTCCAGAGTAATTGAGAGGAAGAGCCAGTTCAAAAGATAATATGAGGTTTCTGTGGCGGGCCTTCATTTCAATGGAAAGAATTGAAGCATCACCTAATTTTTTTGGGGTATGTTCAAATTCAAACACCACACACTGACCTGCCATAAATTTGAGGTTTGCTTCTCCATGAAGTATTCTATTGTCATATTCAAGATTTTCATCCTCAGCAGACAGATTCTTGAGTTCGACAAACGCCTTTACAGGCAGATTGTCGTTATGAATAATATGAATCGAAGGCAATTGACCAGAAATTTTTATAAATATATCATCTACAATATGCTGAGAATAAACTGTAGAAGCATTTGTAGGATAGTTGCATTTCACTGTAAGCTGACAAGTTGTTGAGAGACCCAGGAAACTTTCAGATTTCGAAAATGCAAAACTGGCAGTGTAAAAATTAAGACTGAAATTCTTCACCATCTCGTTGTCAATAAAGATTGGTTTTTTATCTTCAAATGTCATATTTTTTAACTGTTCTTCAATTGAAGGATCAATTGAGTCACCGTGGAGATTATATTCCAGTTCTGTAATGGAACAAGTCTCATCATCATTAATTTTCATAGAAGTTTCTAAAAGTCGTTTTAGGATAATCCCAAAAAGGGGTTTCCATTTCTCTTGTCGATAACATTGAGCCGAAAGCTTATAAAATTCTTGAGCTTTTGTTAAATCTTTATCATAAAGCAAGTAAGTTTCTCCAAGTAGATAATAAACATATCCTGTTGTTCTAATATTTTTGTCATTAATAAAATCTTTCTTAGCTCTTGTAAGAGCGTCTTTCGCAGCAAAATTAATACATTCTAAATTTGCTGAATGTTTATCCATATAAGGGTCTTCTGATTGTTCATAATTGTGGTCTAAAAGCTCAACCCAAAGTTGAACAGCAGTAAGATACAAATTTCCACAACGAGGAAGACAATCACCTGGTACATATAAATCATTGGGAACATCTTCAAACTTCAGATTTGATTCGGTCACCAAATCTGCAAGCAGAGAATATTGTGTGGCTCTCCAGTTCTTAAATGAAAAGCCTTTTCCTGAGATAGTGCTTTTTTTCGCAAGAATATTACCCACATTACTGATATGACTCAAAAATTTCTTGTACCCCAAATGAGGTAGACCGGTATAAAAGTGTAGTTTAATGATACGATATGTAACAGCGTCTAAAAATATCCTGTATTCTATCCATCGTTGTGCCGAAATTTCAGTTAAGGGATGCAAAGTTTCAAACAGTTCTATAGCCATTTCATAAGTTATTTCGTAGGCCTTTAACGCAGCTTCTAGTTCTTGACGAAATTCAGCTAATGCACCAAGTTTAAATGAGTACCGAATCTCCCACCCAGCATTTGAAAGTGGTGAAGTAGTAATATGGGCAGCATGCTCAGGTGAAAGAGCCTTGGGGCGACTACTACGCTTCCTTCTTACCTCCCTTGCTATTCCAGAGTAGTATTCAGTACATGCATTAAAGCTAAGTTGACATATAGATTCCACTAAAGTTTCTAGCTCTATATCGGTACCGGGGGGTAAAAAAAATAAACCTGTTCTTGCAGCAAGACCTGTATTTTTGCGTAAGTAGTAGATCCTATCACTAAGAGTGGGATCAGTAGAAGGGCTAGCTTCAGAAACAATGATGACAACCAATTTTACATATCGCTCGGAAAGTTGTTTTTTCAGACCATTTATACGGTTGGTAAGTTTTTCGTCAGAGAGATCTCGTTCTTCTTTGGTTTCAGTGGATGTGTCAAGCAAGTGAAAACTTACAAACGTACTAGGAAGTAAGTATAAATACTTTTGAAGCCACTCAGCAGATATAAGACCATCAGGATATAAAGTTGAGTCCGGATTGAGTGGAGAAAGAGGTGAATGTGCTGCACCTGATCGATAATGTTTCTTTTCACTTTCACTTGGTTGCGAAACGTCTTTTATTTCTTCTGAACTTGAGTTATGGAGACTAGATTTGTCAAATTTTTTTAATGCTGGTAGCGTGTACTCTTGATCATTATTTCCCTTGAGAAACTGGATGTTGAGAAGATGGGGTGTGTGATGTCTTGATACTTCAATTGCAGCAGGATTCCAGTCCATAATATCAGTAGACTTATCGACAAATTTCCAAAATAGATCTGGCATTGTAACATTACCTTCACTCGAACCTTCTGATCTATCAGCGGTACTAACTTTTTCGCCATCTGTCATTAAAGGGTGACGAGACGCAAGATCACCAACTGAAACTGACCAAATCCTGTTAGTACACCTAATTTCATTACTTTCTGGAACTGATAATCCAGAAATCAATACAAGAGGTACTAAATGTTGCAAACTATCTTTCGGATATATGTCTTTCATTCTTTCTTTTTGACTAGATGCGTGTAGTATTGAGAGTTCACAAGAGGAAAACCCAAATTTGACAGAGAAACTCCCACACGTTAAAATTTACCAACCTTCTAGGTAGGTACCTACGTAGGTACCTATGTGTGTTCATTATTTTAAATCTTATTAAATAACAAGTAATAATAATAGTATTATAGATGATGATGATTATGATGATGGATGCAAATATAATAAAATAGTTTGTAGTGTAGTCATTTTCGTCTTGTACTTCTGCGAACTTTGGATTTTGATTTTGTAGCAGTTTTAGACTTCTTACTGGGTTTCTGAGTTTCTTCGATATCTTCGTCTTCCTCTCCATATTCTTCAACGGCAGATATTTCATCTTCAGCATCATCTTGTTCGGAAGGGATAGGCTCATTAAGTTTAGAAGTTCTGGTCCTATGATTTCGCTTTCGTGATACTGAAGTTTTTCTCACACTAGATCTACTGCGTTTTACAGGCATTACGGTTTCTTGCTGTTCTTCTTCAGATTGCTCTCCGTCACCCCCACTTTCTGGATCTTCATGTTCGACATCGGTTTTTTGACTTATGTATCCTTCATCACTATCAGAACTACCTTTATCTAGACCAGCCAGAGCACGTTCTTGTATTAAAGATCCAGTTTCATCCCAATTCAATTCGAAATCCTTTATATATGTACCGTCTGTAGAGAGTTTTCCACCAAGGCTTCCATGATATTTAGGTGGTTCATTATTATCCTCCTCTGCCAAAAACAGACTTGAATTTTCGAGCTCATCAAGTTCTTCCAGATTGTATAATGATGCTAATTTGTCCCATATATCTTGTATTGTTAACGGTGAACTTGAATTGATATTAGAGTTATTGACCATTTGATAAATCGATAACATGCGAAAGTGTTTATGTTTCCCAGCTGGTTTGAATCTACATATCGCTTTAAATAGTGCAATCTCTTGTTCTATAGTCCAATCTCGCTTAAGTTTTCGTTGCGTCATCTCTATTTATGGTAAGCGAAAGGTGTCTTAAAGCATTTGTAGCACCTACTGCGAATGCTCATACATTGGAAATACGTTTTTAATATATTCCAGCGCGAAATCCCGAAAAGTGTATATTTGATCATTGCAAATATTATGGACTGCTATTTCCTCGACCAACCAGACCTACTAAAAATTTTCACCCACCTTCTCTCTCACATTAGGGATCCAAAGATGGTAAAACGACAAAACTTATTGTTTTCTTTACAGAGAAAGGTTAGTTTATTTAGTAGTAAACTTGTATTTTGTGACTAATACTAATACCTGTTATTTTATTTTGTATTTAGCATATCAGAGCTTCTTGGAACAAGTACAACTTGTACAACGCTTTGGTTTGGAACAAGGGTTTTCGAAGAGGTACTTTATATCAACAGAAATGGTCTGCTAAAGCTGAAACAAGAGCTTACCATGGCGAAAAGTTGACTGAAACTCAGTTTCGTAATCATTTTGATGGTCGTCTTAATGCCGTTGCTCCACTTAAATCAGCTGCTGAAAGAGACAATCAGCCCGCAACACCATTTGCACTCCAAACCTATGCCTGTTTGGAAAAACGATTGGACATTGCTTTATTCCGTGCTATGTTTGCTTCTTCTCCTAGACAAGCGTCACAATTTATTCGATATGGGAAAGTTAAAGTAAACGGCATCACAATTAAACATCCTGGTTACTTATTGCAGGCTGGTGATGTCTTTTCTTGTGATCCTGAACGTGTTTTACAAGCCACCGGTCGTTCGAAACCTTCCCTGAAAACTTCAATTGAACTAGTCAACCGTCAAATTTGCAGATACAATAAGTATGTGAAGCGAGCAAAAAAAAATCCGGAGCGTATGTTTAAACTTCGTGAGAGTTTTCAAGCAAGACATCCTTGGTTAGTCGAAAAGAAGAGAGCTAATCTCGAATCAAAAATTAAAGTTAATAATGATGAAATTTACAAAAATATGAATAAAGAAATTGATTCCCTTACTCCTTCAGTTATGTTGAAAAAAATATTAATGAAAGAGCCAATTTTCGATAAAAACGGGTTTCTTCCAGATTTAGGTTTCGGTAATGGTGTACAAGCCAAGGCAGTTTCTGTTTTCCAAATTGTCACTGGTAAAAGACCTGTTGAGGATAAATCTGAAGATATTTCTGCTGACGATTCTTTCACTGAAAAAGATCAGACTGAGGAACTATCGCAAAGTAATCCGCACGATTCTCATGCAGGTGAAAAATCTATTGAATTATCTGCAAAAGACCCTACTAGTGATTCTGAAACTCTTGAACCTGTTGTTGACGAAAATAAAGTTGACGAAGTTGTCTTAAAATATCTTCCTAAAATTACGAAAGATGCTCAAGGTAATAATATTGCAGCTCATGGTCTCCCACAACGTGCTCGCGATGTTAAGAAGTTACTTCAAGAAATTGTTAAAATTCGCAAGGAACAAATCAAAGAAGATGCAGATACTAAAATTATTGATGCATCTTCCACTGATAAGTTCCAGGCCCCTTATGATCCTAAATGGGCTGAAAAGCTAGAAGAGATCCCCTTGGTTGATCTCGAAGCTGCTGAAGCCGACCCTCAATCAGTTCTTCCTATTAAACTTCCATGGTTAGGTGGTGGTCATTATGGTTTACAAGAACCTGAGAAGCCATATTTTACCCCTTGGACTCCTCGTCCATTTTTGTCACCTTTTGCCATTCTTCCTCATCATATCGAAGTGTCTTTCGATACCTGCCATGCTGTTTATATGCGGGATCCTATTGCTAGACCTGGCCATTCCGAAGTTATCTCTCCTTTCTCACTTGACATGCACGAACGTGCTTATATGTTCTATGTCACAAGAAGAAGAAAGTAGACACTTTTGTATTATATTTTAAACCCTTGTAGATAATATGACTTAAAAAAATGAAAATTATATGATTGAAAACATCTAATTAGGATTGTTATTTCAACTCGTTCAATACATGAATGTACAGTGTAGAAAATAATATTCCAATAACTTGGAATTTATTATAGACCTTAAAGAAAATTTACTGATTTCCCCTGTTACCATAGTCTTGACGAATCGCCATAAAATACCTAGGTACCTATGTATGTAGGTATGTATTTTAAAGAAATCTTCAGAGTAGAATTATTTCCTAATTAAATTCTTCAAATATTTCATGCTTGGTATTTCTCACTAACTTCCATTTTGATCATATTTTTGGATGTTACTTTTTAGAAATTGTACATGATTATTATGATTTATATATTTCATACAGTTTCCCAAATAGCACAAAATTAGATTCTTAAAAGCCAAATATTTAACCATCTAAACAAGAATAGGAAAAGTATCTTCCTGTTGTACAAGCATATTTATCAAAATTGTAGGTTTTGTTTTATTGTTGATATCATCATGATTAACGACGATTTGTAACGCGTGTATTAATGTCGCATAAAATAATGCAAAAGTTTTACTAACAACATATTCAAATTTCATGTAACATTGTTATAATTTGTATCATTGAAAATTTGTAAATTCTGCTATATTGAACAATAATACCTAGCTAGGTATGTAGATGTGTTTACTGGTAATGTGATGATATTTAGTATATGTCAACATAGTACCTTACATGTTCTATAAAGGACAATTCAAGTTCCCTTTAAACGCCTTGTAAAGTTGTATATTCTCGTCGCATCAAAACCTAGTATGTATATTCAAGAAACTGCATGAATAGAATCCTATTTACACAGAAATATTGATAACTGCCTACCAACCCTAAAAAAATGAAATACTCATATAATATTAGCCTGCATGTTCCACAATGCTACTAATGAGCTTGCCATTGACAATCTTATGAACAAATTGCTCAGGGACCGGAGATTCTTTAAATTCACCTTCTTCTCCTTTAGGAATATTGATATTAAGTGACGTGGTTTGCGAAGTGTATATTTCAATATCAAGAGACTCTTTTGACAAGTAAACCTGACAAGAATCAGATTGATCAATAGAAATAGTGGGTATCTTTCCAGTAGATTGAAAACCAAGTTTTTTACATTTTATGATATCAACCGAAGATACTAAAGATTCGGCAACGACTCCAACATTTTGACAACTATTAATTGTAATGGCATTTGCTTTGCCTCTAATTTGAATTGTTGAATTAACGCACTTGTCAATGAAAATAGCCTGATCAATTGATGCTTCAATAATAATTTCGTGGTCATTTTCAAAAAATTCAACAATCCATTTGGAGTCCAGCAATTCTTTCTTGGGAGGTTTCTTGGTAGAAAGAGTGGAAGGCTTCTTAGGAGGCAAAGGTAACTTCTTATTGATCGAAACGGTTGAAGGAGCTTTACGTAATTCCGGGTTTTTATGAGTCATTTGACTTTTATCAACCTTCTTTAGGTGACTTGTAATGGAAGAGCCTTGATTAATTTCATTAAAAACAGCTGCACGCCCTGTAGTTGAAGTATTTTCAGTGCCGGGAGCCGACTTTATATCATCAAATAAATCAGCCGGAGGTGGAGGTGGAGGTGGAGGAGGTGGAGGTGCACCTCCAGCTTTTGGTGAAGAAGAAGTAGGTGCAGAGGGTAAAACGTCAGTATCTGATTTGCTGACAATTGCAGCTAAAGGTTCTCCCTGAATATTCCAAGACGGGCCAGTAGTATGGAATGCCTTTACATAAACTTGTAATCCAGAAAGGAGCTTTTGAAAGGCTTGAACCCATTCTACATGGACAATATCAATATCTCTAAATTCTTTCAGAACTCTATTGGCATAAAATTGGGCGCTATCTTTAAAATCTGCAATATAGGGAGCTGGTAAATCAGTACCAACCCAACCAAAAGCTGGAGCACCTTCAGATATAGTTGCGAGATGGTTAAATTGTGGAGAAAGGCGGTTATTTTCTTTCAAGTTCACGATTTCTTGTAATGGTGAACTGATTTCTGAAAGTAACTTAATCAATTCAGGATCTTGAGCATCAGTGGGCTTTTTCGATTGTGAAACAATCAACAAAAATTTGCGAGTGAGGTTAAAAACTTTTTCAACTTCCTTTGCTTGGTCCTCTACAAGAAAACCAATGATTCTACTTTTCTCCAAATATGGAGTCACAAATTCTTCATAAAACTTATCAAATTCAACTATACTCGTAGGAAGATTTTCTTCACGAGAAATGGAAGGAGTATCAGCAGGAGCAGAGGAGACAGTATCTTTATCAATGGTGACACCGGCAGTTGTAACCTCCGACGGTGCAACAGTGGCAACTCCTTTCAAAGCATCAGCTTGAAATTCAGTCAAATCCTCCAGACGAGAAGTCGCGGCTTCCAATCTGTAAACCAAGAAAAAAAAAGTTAGCTACTATATTGGGTATATATAGATTTTAACAAGAAAACACACCTCTTTATTAAAGTAAGAATGTTATTACCAGGGAATGATGCTTCAGACATTTATATGAACAAGATTTGTAGACTGTGAAAATGTATGGTTCGGAGGAGTCGACAAAAAGTTATGAGGTGGACGTTAGGTGTAACCCCTTGCCCTAACACTTTTAAACCAAACTTCCTTCAACAAGTATACTTCAACAGCACCATCATTGAAATATATCAAAGGGTATAGTATGGCACCAGAAGCAACAGATTCAAATTTATTGAAGGAAGAAGATGTTAGTGTTTCTCCTTTAAAACTCTATGAAATTAGAGATTTTGTTCGTCCTACGGAAGTTGAACCAGTAACGGGTGGATGGGAAGAAGGAAGACCTATTGTTATAGATTTAGGAACCTACAACACCCGTGTAGGTTATGCCTCTGATTCTCCTACCCATGTCTTTCCCTCCCAATATTCTAAATATCGTGATAGAAAAGCCAACAGGAGTTATGCACTTTGCGGAAATGATATTTATCTTGACAATAATGCGAAACAAAATATGAAAATTCCATTTGACGGCCCTATTGTTACCAATTGGGAAGGTATTGAAATGTTACTTGACTATTCATTTCTCAAACTTGGTGTCGAATCCGAAGGTTCACTAGATAACCCGGTTGCTATGACAGAAATGCTTGGAACACCTGCTTCGCAACGTAAGGCATTCAACGAGTTGCTGTTTGAAGGTTATGGCGCTCCTTCGGTGGCATATGGAATTGATTCCCTTTTTTCCTATAAATACAATGGCGGTAAAAATGGTGTTGTAGTTTCATCTGCTAATGAAGCTACCCATATAATTCCTGTAATCGAAGGACAAGCTCAATTACCACTTGCAAAACGAATCAACTGGGGTGGAAGACAATCTGCTTTATTCATGCAGAGCTTGTTGACACTAAAGTACCCATACTTTCCCACAAAGTTATCGTTATCACAGTCGTCATTTTTGGTTCACGATCATTGCTATGTCTCTAAAAATTATGCTCAGGAAGTGGCTGACTTTATCAAGTTTGATGGATTGGAAAAAAGGGAGCGAGTTATTCAATTTCCATTTATTGAAGTGGTTAAGGAGGAGAAAACTCAAGAAGAATTGGATAAAATTAATGAAAGAAGAAAGGAAAGTGGAAGAAGGCTGCAGGAACAAGCTACAAAAATGAGATTAGAGAAGCTTATGCAGAAAGAAAACGATATTGAATATTACCGTCAACTTCTTGTTAAAGTAGAGTCATGTCCTAAGAAAGATGTAAAGAGGATATTAGATGGTGATGGGTTTAAGGACATCGCTGCTCTACAACGTATAATCAAAGATTTGAATAAATCAATTCGCAAGGCTAGAAAAGAAGATCTTGGAGATGAAGAAACTGAGCCCCAAACTTTCCCTCTAGTAGACATACCGGATGAACAACTTGCTGACGATCAAATTAAAGAGAAACGAAAACAAAAACTTTTGAAAGCCAATTATGATGCTAGAATGAGGGCTAAGGAAGAAAAACTTATAGAAAAAAAGCGACAGGAAGAGGAAGAAGCCAGGGAACAGAAATGGAGGAATGAAGATTTAGCCGGTTGGATAACTACGAGACGTCAACAGCGTGATAAATTGTTGGAAAAAGTAAGAGAAAAGAAAAGAATTAAGGAGGAACTCAGTAATCGAAAATCATTAGCTTCACAGATTAGGATGAAGAATATCTCTGCTCTAGCCTCCAATGAATCTGCTAGAGGAAAACGTCGACGAGGTCCTAACAAAGGTGATGATGATGCAGATGATACATTTGGCGCAGATGATGGAGACTGGTCGATTTACAGAGATATCGCTAATGAAAGTGATCCCGAAGAGGATGAAGAAGAGCAGAAGGAACTTAAACATATCGAAACGGAGCTACTGAAATACGATGAGAATTTTACTATTAAAGATACTCAAGAAGCTCCTGTACATTGGCGTGATAGTACACTTCATCTATTTCTTCATGGCCCACGAACTTTTGCTCCGGAATCACAAGAACAATCATATCAAATGAATCTCAATATTGAACGTATCAGAGTTCCTGAAGTTCTTTTCCAACCGTCTATTGCAGGAGTTGATCAAGCAGGTATTCTGGAAATTCTGGATGATATTCTACTACGTCGAGTTGAACCATCTGTAAGCAGTAATATCTTACAAGATATCTTTTTAACTGGTGGCCAAGCCCATTTTAAATCATTTGATGAACGATTACAAATAGAACTACAAAGCATTTTGCCTGTTGGTACCTCTGTGAAAGTTAGAGCGGCGAGGGATCCTGCATTAGATGCTTGGAAAGGTATGTCTCAGTGGGCGTTATCTAAAGAATTTCAAAATAATTCCATTACAAGAGAATCTTACCTGGAAAATGGACACCATTATCTTGTTGAACATGCATACAGTAATCAATATTTTTGAGGTATCTACAGGTAGGTAGGAAGGTAAGTAGGTAGTATATTTGCAGCACACATGCTAGGTGATTCTTTTTATTAATTTTATATCGTATTCATTTTTGTTCATTGGTTAATTTATCTGCAAGATATCCCCTCTATCTTTAGTCAAAGATTAACAAGAATATTACTCTGATTGTACGTATCATCAAACAAATTCCTTGAAGTTTTCCTAGGTTGGTACCTACCTAGATATAAAAGCCGCACCACTTCAAAATATTCAAATTTTCTTGAAAAATTAACTGTATATTAAAAGAAAATCTATAAATATACCTACATACCAATGTATGTGACGATCTAGTACTTAAAGTTCTCGTCTTTTTTTAGCACGATCCCATAATGAACCAGACTTTTTTCTCTTTGTAGCTTTTTCCACATTGAATGAAGAATTGAGACCCCAATCCTCGCCAAAAAATGCATCACCTTCAGCAGCATCTCTTCTACTTCTTTTCTTTTTCAACATATTTGCACCTTTAAGAACATTTGATGCTACACGTGTATAATTTGTTTCTTCAAAGTCTCTTAACTCCTTCTCCTTACGCCTATCTTTAGCAGTTATCACACTGCGTCCACCATCAAGAATGGTACTACCGATAGAAGGTTCAGCTACCGGGGTCATAGAAGTTGATTCGAGATAGTCTTCCATCATAGCGTTTTTGCGAGGTTTTTTCGTCCGTGAAACGATATTATCATCAAACTGTGCTGCTGAAATTTTCGGCGGTAAATACTTGTCACTATTAGTTTCTGTTTCCTTTGACGATTTAGAATTGGTATTAGTTTTTGAAACAACTTGAAGAGTGGCAGTCGCCTTAGAACCCAATAGTAACTTTGGGTTGGGTTTGAATTGTAAGAGATCTGTATTGGTATCTTCTTCCTCGTCATCAGATTTTGATTTTATATTATCCTCGGGTTCTTCATCACTATCTTTAGCATTGGTTAACCTTGACTTGACTTTCTCTTCACGTTGAGACTTCAGCTTAGCATAGGCTCTCACAGCTTTTTCAACCTGATAGCCAATACGACCTTCCATGCCCTTGATTCCTTTTTCCAAAACAATACGTTGTGTAACAATCTGTTTAACGGAATCTTTGAGTTCTTGAGAATTATTGGCATGTTCTACTTTAGCCAACATCACTAGAGCTATGTTATGAAGATAGCTGATCAGTGCTTCATTTTTAAGGTTAAACAAAGAGAGACCATGTTCACGATTTTTGTCAAATACCTCAACTGAATCTCTTAATGCATTCCGAGTGGTGGAAACTGACTCTGTGATTTTATCTAGAAGATCATCCATTGTTCGTGAGTATGTGTGAGTGGTGAAAAACTGGGAAGTTTTTTTTTTTTTTTTTTTTTTTTTTTTTTTTTTTTTTTTTTTTTTTTTTTTTTTTTTTTTTTTTTTTTTTTTTTTTTTTTTTTTTTTGGGAGAATAAACTATTATTAAAAAAAAGTTACCCATTGCTATAATAATTAAACACACACACTCTCTACTAACATTTTTTTATGCTTTCTCGAGATTTTGGTGCCTCCTTCAAATACTACACACCCTAGTAGATGCATTTACTTTTTTCATCTCAATTATTACATTATTATTATATATATATTTATTTATATATATGTTTTTTGTGTGTTAGTTCCTTTTGTGTTCTTAGTTAAAATATTGATATTGTGTGGAATCTAAATTGACATCTTTAGTGGCTCTACATTCTAACTACATGAATATGGCTGAAATAGTGGCGGATAATATAAGCTTGACTTCTAATGAAGATGATGATATGATGATAGTAAGTGCAGTGCAGATACCAACGACAGATCAGGATGATATTGTTGAGATTAGTCACTCGGCAAGTAACCCTTCGTCGCTACCATCAGAAATTCATAATCGTCCGCGACATCGTCCACATAGTGACGTGGAAATTACTGTAACAAACACAAATCCTGAAGGAGTTGTTGATTTTGTACAGGTGACTGATGTAATTCAGCCTGGAAACACTCAACCTCATAATCACCTGCCCCCAATACCTGACATTTCTGAAGTTCCTCTGCGTCAAACGACTCTACGGACGTGGGAAAGTTTATACTATCGTTTGCCATATTTGTCATATTCACCAGTACGAAGTGATAGGCTATTTTTTTCGTCGTACAATCGCGCTGTGCAAGAATCTCTTGCAGAAGCTCAAGTTTTGCCTTCCACATCTATAAAAGAATTACCTGTGCCGAAAGAAACTAAAGAAGGTTTAACTAGATCTATTGACCCAAATAAGATTTATCAGTGTTCTTGGTGTAACGTCGTTCTAAACGAAGGAATTCCAGAAGAACCTCCATTTGATGCACCTATGAACGAAAAGATCGAATGGAAAGATCGATTTGGTGGAACTGGGGAGACTGAGCGACTCTTATCGAAAAGGGTGTATTTTACAAAGTGTGGGCATGTTTATTGTGGCTGGTGTGTCAAGCGAATATCTCAACACTATAATAAAAAAAACAAAAATAGACGAAGGAAGAAAACTACATCAGAACCTGTAACTTCGGACTATATTTCTACGTGTGCCGTAATTGGCTGTAAGAAACATGTAGGAAGAAACTTTACAGCACTTTACTGTTGAAGTTTATAGCCAACTTTACGAAATCATGACAGTTTGCATTTTACTCTTATTTAATTTTTGATAATCATTTCTTCAACAAGGATTCCAAGGTTGTAAATAGGTACCTAGGTAGGTATGTAGGTAGATAAATCATTATGGCTACTCATCAAAATTAATTCAATACAATTTTTTTTACAAGAGCTTGAACTTGATTAGCGCTAAGCCTATGACTTTCTGAACAACAGAGCAACCTAGGGAGAAGTTTTGATTGTATTAGTGGTGGAGCCAAAGGTGCAAGTTCTTCAAAAGACTTAAGCTTTTGAAAATCTGTCTTGAACTGCATAAAGTGAAAGCTCTCACAGCTAGCTACTTCAGGCCAACTTTCAACAGTTGGAACTCCAATTGTTTCAAATATCGTTGAAATCAATGCAATATCACTCACCCTAGAATTTTCATTGTAAAACGGTGAATTGTCGTTGTTGAAACTATAAATTTGACTAACAATACAACCAAAAGCCCACATATCAAGTTTACACCCGTAATTATCTAGCCCAAATAATAGCTCTGGTGAACGATACGTACCAGAACCTACGTCAGTAATTTTGGAATCAAATGGCTCACGAGTATTGTTGTCAGGAGGAATCCATGATATATCAAAATCAATAAGTGTCAATGGACTCGAATCATCTGTATTTTTGAAAAGAATATTCGAAGGTTTGATATCCCTATGAATTACTCCTTTACGATGAAGATACTCTAGTGCAGATGACAGTTGATCAACAATCTGTATGCATTTTATAGAAGATAATGTGTTTGATCCTTCAATGTTGTGGTATTTCATAACGGTTTGTAGATTAATAGGAAGATACGGAAATACCATTATTAGCTGGTCATCAAACCCGTCACTTTCTGTCCACATATCAAGTAACTCAATGATATAAGGATTTCTATCTGGTAAAATAGATTTGAGAAATAGTCCTTCACGAAGCGAGTCGTGAGGTGGCCGAAGTTCATTGGGTGTTGTAATTTTCAGTGCAACAACTTCATTTGTAACATTATTAATAGCTTTGAAGACATCTGAACTAAGAGTTGATTCTATAAGTACCCTTTTTATATATCTTGTGTCCATCATGTTCACAAATTACATGTATAAACTGTATATTGGTCCCAAGATTGTTGGTATTCATATTCCAATTTTCAAGGTTAGGGCTCCCTCATTTGTGTCTCCATCCACTTTCAGAATTAAGTTCTCATTTTATGGTTTCCCTTTTCTATTATTATTATATTACGGTTGTCGTTAGGAAACAACAACACAGTTAATTCCGAGCTATTATGACTACAACAATGGGTGGATGGGTGGAAATGGAGTATCACGATATTGGAACTTCTATTTACAATGAGAAGCCTTTAACAGAAGATAAACGAGATTTAAAGATAAAGAGCTTGGAAACAGCGATTACTGAAAAAGATCCAAGGTTGCTAAAGATGTTAGCCATGTCAAGAGAGGGATTAGTTGATACCAAATATCGAAGGAATTTATGGCCTTGTTTGCTAGGCTTTGAAATTAAGGAAAATGAAGGTGAAGAATGGAAAGATCTACCGTCTCATAAGGATGAAGAACAAGTGAAGTTAGATGTAAATAGAGCCTTTGTGTTTTATCCAACATTTGATTCAGCTGAAGCAAAAGAGCAATACAAATCAGATTTGTTACAATGCATTCTTTATGTCTTACGAAAAAATCCAAAGCTATCTTACTATCAGGGATATCACGATATATGCCAAGTATTGTTACTTGTTTTTGATAAAATTGGTGCTAGACAAATTTTAGAATTTTTATCTCTAAACTATCTTCGTGACTTCATGATGCCCACTATAGACAGTTCAATTGATCATTTAAACCTTCTTCCTGAACTCATAAAATCCAGCGACTCGGTCCTAGGTGAACTTCTCAAAACTGTTGAGCCGTTCTATGCTGTCTCCTCAATTCTGACACTCTTCTCTCATGACCTTGATTCTTTCTCCTCTATTAGTTTAATTTTTGACTATATTTTTGCATCTCGTTCCATGGTAGTACCTCTTTATCTGTACACATCAACTATGATATCACGCAAATCGGAATTGGAAGCACTGGAAACAAATGACCGAGACGTCTTACATTCGATACTCTCGCGTTTCCCAACTCCTATTTCGGAACATATGCTGTTTGATGTGATATCCAGAGCTTCAACTTTATTAGAATTGTATCCTCCTCAACATCTTGCTTTTTGGGCAAATATATCCGAATATTCGGTTTTAAAAACTACTGCCGCACCACAACCTCCGGGAAGACGTTATAGCACTGCTTCTCCCGAAAAAGACTGTACTCATAGACGTATAGGTAGTGATACTGGGTCGAGTGTAATTGGGGAGGAAGATCTGGACGTTTTCTTGAATGAAAAACGGTTTTTTTCTTCAACATTCTCTGAACAACTTTTGGATCTGCAAATTGAGGAATCGAATCTCAGAGCAGCTGAAACCAAGAAAAAACAACTTGGAAAGTCCCAGCCTTCTTTTTCAACAACACATAATATAGGACTTTTCGCAAGTCCGCTAAAAATTGCAGAACTGTTTAGACAAAATCATAAATATAGTAAAATGTTCCTTTGCAATCTTTTAAGATCAGGATCTCATTCTCTTATCCCGAGAACTGTATTGGGAGTGTCAATCTATATTGGTTTATTCGGAGTCCTTGCTTATTATTATTCATTCAATGGACCTTGGTTAAGACTTTCAGCCCGTCTGGTATGGGAAAAGATGGTAGCTAGATATTTTAACTAATCAATGATATTTTATGTGATAATGAAGATGTTATGTTCTGTTTTACTGATACTTTTACAAGTGCTACTAGTGTACTTAGTGTGGACCAAATTCTATTTATTAAAGCGTGTCAACGTTTGAACTTTCATTTACCAGACAAATGTTTCAACGATTTTTTGTATATATGTATGTACATACATAGGTAGGTAGGAATATAGGTATGAATGTATATAAGAAATGGTATATATAATTAAAGGCAAATATGAATTATATTAAATATGTCTATCATGATAGGAAAAAAAGAGGGGGAAAATACTTCAAATACTAATGATTACTATGATATGAAAATATTATGCTCCTGATGAACCATACATAGCAGCCCAGTCTTCGAAAACTTTCAATCCTTCTGGTGATACGCTTGGTCTAATTAGATTTAGAGAAGCTTTAAAATCTTTGAATCCAATAGGTCTAATACTTTCTCTTGGAGTGGTCAAAAGGTTTTCACCTAATTCTCTAAGTGGGCCCATAGCTGCATCCTTAGCAAGCGCAGTTAGATCGGAACCACTAAATCCATCAGTTAACTTAACCAGTTTCTCAAGATCTTCGCCACAAAGGTCGTGTATTTGATTTGCCAATAACTTGCATAAATGACGCAACCTTGTCTCGGGTTCAGGTAATGGAATATATTGTCTTCGAACAAACCTTCTTCTTGCAGCTTCATCAATTACCCAAGGCAAATTTGTTGCTGCGAGAACTAAAACCCTTGTAACATCTTCGTGTTCTTTTCCAGCGGCAGCGTGTTGAAGAGCACTCCATTGTACCAAAAATTCAGTCTTAATACGTCGAGAAGTCTCGTGCTCATTGTTATCACTTCTCGCAGCCAGTAACGAATCAATTTCGTCGACAAAGATAATTGAAGGAGCCAAAGCACGCGCCATTAAAAATAAAGCACGCACCAGCTTCTCGGATTCACCAAGATATTTTGAAGTTAATGAAGATGCAGATATGGAAAAAAACGTAGATTGAGATTCAGTCGCAACAGCTCTGGCCAACATAGTTTTACCAGTACCAGGAGGTCCAAATAAGAGCATTCCTTGAGCCGGTTCACGCAGCCCCGAAAAAAGATCTGGACGAAGGAATGGGTAAACAACTGTTTCCTTTAGCGAGGCTTTTGCCTGTTCCAAACCTGCAATATCATCCCAGGTAACAGGATCACCTGTAACAACAACATCATTAAAAATTTGATTAGCTGCGTGTTCATCAATTCCCTTAACATGACTAATTTTTTCTCGTGCTTCTTGCAACCACTTTTCATCACTTGACAATTCTTCTTCAATTTCTGGTTCTGAGGCTTTCTTCTTCCTTATAACATCATTACCAGAAGACTTAGCATTCTTACTAACAATAACTTTAGGAGTCACTTTTTGAGAGGGAGAAGCACGAGTGGGGGAAGTACGGTTACGAGAAGACAGAGTATCTGTTTTTGAAGTCATATTAGAATGAGACATAGGTTTCCCAGTAGACTTTTCAGCGACTCGTTTTGAAGTTGTTGAAGAGACAACTTTTGCTGGAGACATAGGGCGAACAATTTTAGTTGCGGATGTGGTACCAGTTAACTTTGAAGGGCTATGAGAACGGCTAGTTGATAGAGGTTTCGATAGAGATGTAGAACTGGAAGATTTAGAATTAGGTTGGGTACGGTGTGGCGACAAACTTGTTGAAGTTTTCTTCACAGTAGTAGACTGTTTAATTTTGGGACGAGGGGGAAGATTCACAATAACTTTAGGTATAATGACAGGGTTCGTTGTTGGTTTCTTAGATGAAATTTTTGCTGCTTTAACTGCATTATTGGGGTCTGGAGTAGTAGAAGATGAATTGACGACCAATGAAGACACAGGAAGGGAGTCAATTCCACGTGTCTTCCTTTTTGTCTTCTTTTTGTTAGGTGTACCATTTCGTAATGTCAAAAGCATTCCTGTTGTTTGAGGGCTTGGTGATCTTTCATTACTTACTGATCGCGACAATGACAGAGGATCATCATTATGATCATTGGAACCAATTGATGTCATGGATTTAGCTTTGTTGGGAGTTGATAATGGAGGCGATGATGTTATAGAGATCGTAGATACGGAAGAAATTGGTTCATGTCGAGGCTCTGGATGGAATGGTATCGTGGGAATAGGAGGCCGCTCTTTTTTAGAATCCTCTGATAAAGATGATAAAATAGGTTCCGACTTAGATGGAGTTGGGGCGGGTTCAGGTTCTGTTTCAGATTCAGGTTCAGGATGATGTTCATAATACTCTTTGGGCATGTCAGGCAATCTGTATGCAGATTTTGAAGAAGAAGAGGAGACAGATTGTGTTGAAGTTAAATTTTTAGAATTATCAGCATGTATTTTGTCAAGAATATCCTGTTGCTGTTGTCGTAACGTTTCAAATCCTAAGATGTCATGAAGAACGGATTCTTGAGTTGAGGGCTGTTGTGCTGAGGTTGTAATTGGTAAATCTTCATCTGATGATTCAACATAACCAGAATAATTAACATTTGGGATAGGAGGGGGAAATGTATTCTTATTGTCATTGGAAGCAAATGGTGTAATAGTATTAGGCGGATCATTGGACATTAAAGTATCGTAAGATGAAATGCTTTTAGATGGCATATTTTGCTTAGAGGAGTTATCGGATATTCCAACAGAAGGAGAAGCACGTAACTTTGGAACTGAGAGTTGTTCTGGAGGAAGGACATAAGGTTGTGGTACTGACGTGTAAGCGTACGAATTTCGCGATTCAAATTCTGATTCGTCGGCCGTGTCAATCAAAGGAGTACTAACTTTTCGTCTGACGACAGGTAAGCGTCTTGGAGGTGGTTTTGAGGCATCCTGTAAATTTCTGATATCGCAAGAAGATTGAACAAAATTTGAAGGCTGGTTCAAATTTGGAATCGATTTTGATCCGTTAGTGTTGATATGAAAATTCGATAGATCTAGAAAAGTTGAATTAGGGTCAGAGGGAGACGAATTTAACGATAACTTTTTTGGTGGTAACGGGGGAGGAGTTCTACTTCTGGTTTTCTCCAAAGCATATGGCGGATTAAAAGTCCTCTGGGTTAAGTTATCAGGGAGATTGGGGATGAAAGGAGAAATCGTATTAGAAGTGGTGGTAGATTTATTACGAGTAGGATCATAAACAGGGTAGGAGTAAGGATTAGTATCCGGACCACCCCGTTCTAAAAAAGATATTCGATCATGACACTGACGCTCAATGTTGAGGATATTAGTCATGACTTGGCTTTCTTCTGCAGTACGAGGAGCATCTGTTATCATACTGAGTTGAAGTGAAATGATCCTTTTAGTTGTTCGCCAAGCAGATAAGGCAGCTTCAGGGTTGTTATTAGCTTCTAAAAGAATAGCACGTAAAGAAGCTTGGTGTGATTCATCGTAAGCCCGTTGTAGTACAGGGAGGTTGTTGGAACGTTTTTTTAAGAAATCCATTGTAAACTAGTGATTGAAAATGCAAAGGCATAAGAGCTGTAAACTACAGATTGTACTGGAAGGTATATAGGAAAAATTAAGCACTCTGAATAATTGTAGACATGAATGGATGAACGAAGGAATTGAAAGGTGCGCAATTATGAGTTCGGATTGTCGAAAACGTTGAATAAGAAAAAAGAGATAGTTTGGATTTGATGATGTTTGAAAAGTACACTTGTCGAATACCGCATAAAATAAAATAAATGACCCTTGGACTTTTGTACTTTTGAAAACACTGACTGTTTTGTTCCTAATTTGGCACAAAAAGAATTATTGCAAAAAATAGAATGGATGTAATAGAGGGAAAAGGGGAATGCAAGTTGAAGTTTGGAGAGAAGCTAAAGAAGAAGATTTGGTGATCAAAAAAAAAAAAAAAAGTCACATGTCATTTACTTTGAACGTTCTACTATGTGCATATAGAGACGTATCGTCGGGGAGAATGTGAATTTGTTCAGTGGCGAAAATGACGTAACTCTGCACAACACAGAAAAAATAACTGCATTACATTTGTTCAGACTCTAAAATAAACGGAGAATAATCCCTACAACAACAAATTCTAGATCTTGAAGATATTCGCGATTTCCTTTTTAATGGTCAGGTGCTTAGCTAAGCCCTCCCTTGTTTCCACCGTAAGAAAAAGGCAGGCAACCTAAAAAAAAAAATAAAAGTTCTTATTTATTCCTTCTTCCTCCCACTTTCTAACCTGTTACTGCTTTAATTACCACTCCCAAATCTTGTTTCAACTGTCTTTATTAACTTGTTTTTTACTGTTGGATTTCAGTTGCATTTCTATTTTTGCATAATTTACTCTCGTTCTTTGATACAACTTGTGATATGAACTCCAGCATAGACCTCCAGATACCAGCGAATGGACACCCAACAGATATATTGGTAGCTCGTTTTTCTTCCTGGAGAAAAGTTATTCGCTCAGTCAATGTTTATCTTAAGGAGTATGCCTCTGTTCAAGAGGAAGTTGTGCGTCATAATGTCCGTTTAGGTCATTCTGTCAATTTTCCTTTTTTCCAATTTGGAACTGCAGACTCATCCACCCCTACTTCTGAAGAAAATGAAAAGATGTTCCATCTAAATGTTCCTAATCTTCATGGTGAAGATGAAATGACCCGTAATATGTTTCTTCCTTACGGCAACTCCAGCATCAGTGATCTCCCCGGGAACCTGATTGCCTTTCATAGAGCACAAGCTTCTTTAGCCTCTCGTGCTTCGAAAGAGCTATTAAATAACGTCATCCCAAGACTAGAAGATCTTCGAAGAGATTTACTAGTCAAAATAAAAGAAATCAAAAATTTAGCCTCTGACTTCAAAAACTCGGTAGTCAAAGAACAGACAGGTACCCATAGAGAACTTGCTTCTTATACAAATGCTTGTGAAATTCTAAGCTCCAATCCGTCTATGCTTGCGCCCAAACATGATCCTTTCCTTCTTAAGTTTTCACTTAACAAACAATTGGCTCGTCAAGTCAGTGAGGAAAACTATTTACTTGAAGCTTTTCTCAACATTCAAAATTCCGGTAGAGAATTGGAAAAGGTTGTAGCTCAAGAGATCCAACAGGCACTCACAATTTTTGGTAAACTTACTGGTATGGCTGCTCAAAACATCCAGGAATTATTATCAAACAAAGTAATGTCTGGTTTTGTTTCTCAAGATCCTACCTTAGAATGGGATAAATTTATTGAAAAGGATACTCAGAACTTTGTAAATCCTGATACAAAACTTCGCAATGTCAACGAATTAACATATCCTAATATGCATTCTAGCTTAGCTAATGACATTCGTTCTGGTTATCTCGAACGTCGTTCAAAATACTTGAAGTCATACTCCAAAGCATGGTATGTCTTGACACCCTCATTTCTTCATGAGTTTAAATCGTCTGATCGTCGCAAGGATCCATTCCCTGTAATGTCGCTCTCCCTGAATGACTGTCAAATATCTAAGGATGTGAAAAAGAAATCTTCGGATTCACATAAATTTATTTTAAATGCACATCAATCAAGTTCTAGTGGTACTTCAGGTAAAGGACACAATTGGGTATTCCGTGCAGAATCTCAAGAAAAACTTGACGAATGGTTTCAAGATCTCAGCACTTTGTCTCAGATTGTGAGTCCAGTAGAGAGAGCAAAGAAGTATTTTCCTTCTCAAGATCCACTCGAACCTCATTCTAATCCACAGAGTGAAAACAAATCCAAATTACTTAGTGTAAATACTAAGTCTTCTAAATCTCTTAATTCTACACCATCTTGCAAAGATAATGATAGTCAGAGATTAGGGAATGTTCATGTGAATGGTGCACTCAGCATCGACGAGTCTATAGATCCCTTGACACCAGTACGATCTCATAGTTCTCAAAACCACGCGCAACATTTGGCACCCCAATCATTTTTATCAGATACCTCTGAAGCTTCTTCCACAGGAGAACCATTCAATCATGATTTAAAATCTCCTAATATTGGATTTTCTCCTTCTCCCAACATAGAAAATTTAGATCGTCATGAAGGTTCACGTGGTAAATTTGGGAGTGGTGTCAATTTGAGTGCTTATATTCCAACAGCAGACAATGAATTGGATGAATCTGTGTTTTCCAGAGACGTTCCAGAGAGACCGATTTTAGACGATGATGATAATACATCAGATGAAGATGGGATTGAAATAAAAGTACCAACCAATCATGGAATTACTGATGAATCTTCTCAGAACTAATCTTATCTGGATGACTAAAATTGAAAATTTGGAAGATGTTTTTGTGCTTCCTTTTGGATTTCTTCGTTTTTATAGAGATTATGACTTTTTCTTTTGCTTCCATCGAGATGTCTTTATTTTTCTATAGTTTAATTTTCTTAATACTGTTTAATTTTAATTTTTATTGCTTTTATTGTATACACATCGTTTCCACCTATATGTAAAAATATTAAACGTATTAGTAACATGAAATAATTACATACATAGGTGTGTATGTAACTAGGTGCAAGTACTCCTGGTTTTTTAACGTACCTCATTCCAAAATATCTCCCCTTTTCAAAACACCTCCAAACATACCTTTTTTTCCACCAAGTTAAAATGTTTTTCAAGAGTTTACCTCGGGCATGTTAGTCTACATGGATTACTACATACATACATATGTATATATTTAGGCTCCGTATTAAATGAATACCCTAATGATAAATTTATTATTATTTTTGTCCTTCTATTACTTTCTCTTAGGTACAGTTGGATTTGAACCAACATAATATTCCTCAAAAGACACATGTTCAACCATTAAACTATAAAACATTGTGCATTTTGGAATGGGATAAATTTAACGTTTTTCTTTCAGAAGTTTGATATTCTTTGAAAATAAAGAAATAAAGAAATATTTAAGGTTAATTTATTTACGAATAGATCTTTTAACGGATGAATACAATTCTCTGAGCGTCATGAATTGTGTTGTGTACAGACTTACCTAATTTTATTTTT